>JBBPTK010000437.1:0-15413 GCA_038094135.1 Spongiforma cf. squarepantsii
GGGCCTGCTGAGCTGCCCTGGGCGAGACGCTGCCGAATGAGCCTTCGTCAAGCCCTGGGGTGTCCCAGAGATGAAATGCATGCGTCTGGCTGCTTGTTTGCCAGGAATAACATCTGGGCTTGGTGGTGACACCGCAGACATCGTTGGCGGCGGTTGCGACGTAGCTACCAGCAACGAGGTTGATGAAGGAACTTTTTCCAACTCCGGTTTCGCCTGCGACGACGACGTTGCGGGGAACAAGCTTTGAGGAGGAAGAGGGACTTTCAAAGTGGAGGGAGTTAGTGGGTTTAGCGGTACCTTTACGACGTGTGGGAGCTTTACCTGGATTGAGTCGGACCGTCTGATTTGGCCATCGGCGTGGATTTGAACGTGATGGCGATATGCCTTGTGGAAGCAGACTTGGAACAGGCAGAAGAGACGAGTGATGGAAAGGGCAGTTACTGGCACGGGCCTCGTTGAACTGGCTGCTTCTGGGCAACCGGAGCATAGGCCATCATCACGCGGCGAGGAAGGGAACTCGAGGTGAGTTCGAATTCTGCGAGGCCTGGACGCGTGATGGCCATGCGGCATACCAAGTGGCCTGAACCTCGCTGGTCCATGAACAGAACGAAAGGGGGGCGATATGAAAACCGAAGTGACATGGCACATAGCTTGAGGCATGGCGTTGTGCTTGCAGTGTGGTACGAGCTAGGTGACCCTAGGAACCGCAAGTTTCACACGGGACAGAGATCCCAAGCACTCAAAACGTCTCTCATCGACCTGATCCGCGCCGAAGTCATGCCTCACGGTTCGTGTAGGGACTATCAACGTTTGCTTGGAACGTTTACCGAGGTCAAATCCATTGAAATCCAATTCCCACTCAAAATTGCATAGAAACTGCAAACCGACCTAGGGAGGAGCGAGTCTGACACCGACGTCCATCCTGACGATATATACGGTACTTTGAGAGTAAACCAAAATATCACCTCACACAGGTGTGGGCTCTCGTTCGTAGATAGTGACTAGTGACTAATTGAAAAGTACAGTACAACATAGCATAGATATCGCAACGAAGAACAAAGGCATGATGTCTACTACCTAGAAAAATATATGTAATTGTATACATTTATGATGTGAAGAGGAATTCGGCGTTGTTCGCGAAGTTAGATAGACCTGAACACTGTCTACCGGCCGACATGAATAAAAGGAACCCAAGAAGAGAATGGCACCTTGTCTTCATCGCGCAAGCGCACGACCGCGCGGTGCAGCGCTTCTGCAGCCTCCATAGTGTCTGGAACCTTGCCATCCCTAAACAGATATTTATACACGTCCCTCGCAACCTTCGGCGCATCGTGGTCCATGATCGACCACATCGTCGCAATGACCCCATCGTATCCAGCGAGAAGCATCCCAGCAGCGAGATGTACCGATTCCTCGGACAGCTTCTTGTCCCCCGTTGCTGTCTGACAGGCGGAAAGGAAAGCGAGACCACGCTGTGGGCGTGATAGCCGGATGATATCCGAGAGTTTTAAGCGACGGCGGTCAGCCAGACAAAGGCCACTATCCAATGGGTGGACAGAATCTTGCACGCCGTGACACGAAAAATGAACCCAGTCTGTGCAGACCATCTTTGCCGTGACATCTTCGACCGTACCATCGGAGTCTTCCGTGGATATGAATTCTGATTTTCCGGAGAGCGCCTTAATCGTGTCAATCTCACCATTCACTCCCGACAGGTGGGGTTGGCCGTCAGTGGGGGGCTGAGGAACTATAAGTAGGGAAATGTTGGATGGGAGATGAGGAGCTTCTTTTCCAGTTGAAGGGGTAAGCGCACTTAGTGTTGGTATATACGAAGATATGGCAAAATCGGAAAGTTTTGGACCCGTGGAAGACGAGCCATAAATACCGGCAGCATGAATGGGTAAAAAGGCGAATGGACCAGTGAGGCACCAAAATATACGGGGCATTTTCTCCACTTGAGAAGGCGGAGTCTGCGAACACAAAACATTAGTCGGTAGGTGCTGATGCGGAACTGCTTTCAACAGACGACGCACTGAAAAACCGAGAGCATCAAGAACTAGGTTGACCACATTGCACCATAAGAATCCGAGAATTAGCTGGAATCTGTCGTATGGAACATCCTCGACGTCTGCAGGCCCTCCCTCCCTACCAATGGCACCACTTTCTCCGGACGGGGTGAGGAGTAAAAGGTCATCAGTTGGAACGGTTAGGCGGTCGTGTTCCAACAACAGTTGATACATCCTTTCTACATGCCAATAGGTAACAGCGGGAAGGGGGATATGGATGACACCGCCTGGCTCTGCCATAACGATCAATGCATCACATCGTTCGGCAGCAGCATTGAGATAAATGACTGGACCAGAAGTGGCGAAAGAAGCGAGCTCATTGATGGTTTTTGGAAGCAAGAATCGATCAAAATCTGGTAGGGATCGTATACGAGCAAGAAGCGTGTCTCGCCTGAGGGCAAGCGTATGGTGCTTCTGAACCTCTTCCTCGAGTGACTGAGAACTAGGACCAAGTTTGTTTTGCATGCCATCGGAAAATACGCGATCACGGTAACTGGCACTTTCCAACCCTTTCGAGGTTTGCTCAAACTCATCAGCAAGGGCTGGATGAGTGACACGAAGAATGTCGACTGGAGTGCGAAGTTGAAGGAATTGCGTCCAGACTATTGAGCGTCCTTGCTCGAGCCATTCAACAGCTAACTCAGAATGACCATCCTCCAGTGCTGCTGCTGCAGCCCGTCGTGTTACAACAGCCGCGTCAATGAGTACGCGATGACGTTCTGTGAGTGGAAGGCCGATCCATGCTAACTGTGGGAGAAGACCGAGGGTGGTAGTATATGCATCGAAGAGAGTCTGGGTGTTTCCTTCAACTTCCGCAGACGAGATCCAGCTACGAGCAGCTTCAAAGCGGATGGAAGTAGGACCAGTGGAAGACTGAGCGGCAGATGAAAAAAGGGAAGTGGCAGTGAAAAGATCTGAGGAAGTGTGAATACGATCAAAACGGGTGCGGAATTTAAGGCCTAGGTTGTGCAACCAAGCGGGTCTGTCTGGATGACCGTCAGGAGTGAGACGGACGGCCTCCTCAGCCATAGAAACCGATTTCGTCATGTCAGAGATGTCACCGAGGCGCTTAAATCGACTCGATAACGAGTTTCCCAGATTACTGAGACGACCCGGTTTCTCCGGATGGCCGTCAGGAGTAAGACGGATGGCCTCCTCTTCCATGGAAATAGATCTCGTGATGTCTGCGACGTCACTAAGGCATCCAAAGCGACTGAATAACGAGATTCCCAGACTGTCGAGCCAAATTGGTTTGTCTGGATGGTCGTCAGGAGCAAGACGGACGGCTTCCTCATGCATCGAAATCGATTTCGTGATGTCTACGGTGTCACCGAAGCATTCAAAGCGAAGAAATAACGAGTTTCCCAAATTGTTGAGCAAATTTGGTTTGCCTGGATGGTCGTCAGGAATACGATGAACAGCCGCCTCGAATATCGAAACCGATTTTGTGATGTCTGCGCCATCACCCAGGAATTTAAAGCGATGACATAACGAGACTCCTAGATTGTTCAGCCAAGTCGCTTTGATCGGATGACCATCGGGAGTAAGATAGACGGCCTCCTCTTTCATCCGAACCGATTTCGTGATGTCTGTGATGTCACCTAAGCGTTCAAAGCGACAAGATAACGAGTTTCCCAAATCGTTGAGCCACTTTGGTTTCTCAGCATGTCCGTCAGGAGTAAGACGGACAGCCTCCTCGTTCACTGAAACCGATTTTATGATGTCTGAGACGTCACCAAGGCGTTCAAAGCGAAGAAGTAACGAGTTTCCCAGATTGCTGAGTCGACTTGGTTTATTAGGATGGCCGTCAGGAGTAAGACGAATGGCTTCCTCAACCATTGAAATGGATTCCATGATGTCTGCGGCATTATCGAGGCGTTCGAAGCGTCCGAACAATGATCGTCCTAGATTGTCGAGGAGAGCTGGTTTGTCTGGATGGCTGTCAGGAGTAAGGCAGACGGCCTCCTTAAGCATCAAAATAGATTTCGTGATGTCTGCGACATCGCCAAGACGTCCAAAGCGACCAAGCAACGAATTTCCTAAATTGTTGAGCCAGGTTGGTTTGTTTGGATGGCCGTCAGGAGTAAGACGGATGGCCTCCTCTTTCATCAAAACCGATTCTGCAAGGTCTGCAAGGTCACCGAGGCAGTTAAAGCGATGAGACAGCGAATTTCCCAGATTGTTGAGCAGAGTTGGTTTGTCTGGATGGTCATCAGGAGTGAGACGAACGGCCTCCTCAAATATCGAAACTGATTTCATGATGTCGGCAGTGTCACCGAGGCGTTCAAAGCGACGGGACAATGAACTCCCAAGGTTGCTGAGCCAGTTATGTTTGTTTGGATGGTTATCAGGAGCAAGACGGACAGCCTCTTCTTTCATCTGAACCGATTTCGTGATGTCTACAACGTCACCGAGGTGCTGAAAGCGCCTCAATAACGAGTTTCCCAAATTGTCAAGCCAACCTGGTCTGTCCGGATGGTCGTCGGGAGTAAGACGGACTGCCTCCTCTTTCATTGAAACGGATTCCATGATGTCTGCAATGTCGCCGAGGCGTTCGAAGCGAGTGAATAACGAGCTTCCCAGACTACTGAGCCGACTGGGTTTGACTGGATGACCGTCAGGAGTAAGACGGACGGCTTCCTTGTTCATTGAAACTGATTTCATGATGTCTGTTATGTCACCGAAGCGTTCAAATCGACTCAATAACGAGTCTCCCAAACTGCTAAGCCGACTTGGTTTGTCCGGATGGTCGTCGGGAGTGAGATGGACGGCCTCCTCTTTCACCTGGACTGATTTCGTGATGTCTGCAGTATCACCCAAGCGTTCGAAGCGGCTGGATAACGAGTTTCCTAAATCGTTGAGTCGACCTGGCTTGCTGGGATCGCCGTCGGGAGTATGACGTACAGCTTCCTCAAACATAGAAACTGACTCTGCGATGTCCGAGATGTCACCAAGGCGCTCAAAGCGACTCAATAACGAGTATCCTAGATCGTCGAACAGGCCTGGCTTTCCTGGATGGCCATCAGGAGTAAGATAGACGGCCTCCTTAATCATGGAAACTGATTTCATGATGTC
Source organism: Spongiforma cf. squarepantsii (assembly GCA_038094135.1). Classification (NCBI taxonomy): domain Eukaryota; kingdom Fungi; phylum Basidiomycota; class Agaricomycetes; order Boletales; family Boletaceae; genus Spongiforma; species Spongiforma cf. squarepantsii. The sequence continues at coordinate 5,142 of JBBPTK010000437.1, forward strand.
TGCGACGTCACCGAGGCGTTGGAAGCGACAAAATAAAGCATTTCCCAGCTTGTTAAGTGAACGTGGTTTGTCAAGATGGCCGTCAGGAGTGTGGCACAACGCCTCCTCCAGTATCAAAATCGACCTCTCTACGTCCACCATGTTCCCCAGCCGCTTGAAACGGCTTTCCAACAAGACCCCAAGGTGGGTTAAAAACCCTGGCCTGTCAGCATGGCCATCAGGAACAAGTTGCACGGCTTCATCCAACATCGAAATGGCCTCGTGGATGTCAGCTAGGGAACCATTTTTCTGGAACCGACCATATAATAGCCCCCCCAACTGATCTAGAAGTGTAGTATGCCGAGGATCCGAATGCGACGAAGCGAGTACCATAGCCCGTGTCTTGTCTATCGAATCGCTGCTATCCGCGTCATGAGAGGTTTTGGAGTCTATTGCTTGCAACGACACAAGGACCTTTGTCATCTCGAGCGCAAACCACCCGGCTTGGTAGGTATGACTATCTCCTGGCACAAGTTCCATCACCTTTCCAAGCATGTCCGTCGCTTCCATCCTGTCCGCTTCGTAACCTTTTCTTTCAAACCGAGCTAGGAGTGCGAATCCGAGTTCGAGTACCGTCGTAATGTGGTCCGGGTGGCCGGTAGTACGAAGATGCAACGCATCCCGATACAAGGCGATGGGCACATTCAGATCGACATAGTGGTTGTTGGCCTGACAGTGGATAACCTTTGCGTTGGCCAAATTAAATGATGCAGCGGATCGGTTGGGGTGATCTACGGAACAACTGTCATAGACTCGTTGGAAACATTGGATGGCGTTGTCGAGATAGGCTTGGCCCTGACCCTGGCGGTAGCATAAGAGAGTGCGGTGTCCCTCGTCCGTGAGCTCCTCTGCCTCGCTCTTTGTCGCTGGCTTGGCCAGCTATCATCAAACAGTTATGACGGGCGTATATCAGATAGATGGACCGCTCACCCCAAACCCCGTCTGGCATTCATTTCCGTGACAATTACGTCGTTCAGTGATAATCTCCAGTGTCAGAGACGATGACAAAAGTTCACCCCTTGAACCGAGGAACTTGATAGCTGCAGCAACATATTAGACACTAGGGCGTGGTGGCAAACGGGATGACCGACGCTCGAACTGCTCAAGTAGTTCACCACTTCCGAATCTGGACCCTTGCTCGAAAGATGCATAGATCTTGAACGAAACAATAAGCGATGGTGCCGATGGCCTAGAATGCGATTCAGCAAGAACAGAAGGGAAATGTAAGATAGAGACGGACAAAATGATATCTTCATCCCACTCTGCAATGTCCTTGCCTATAGATACGGTCTTGTTCGATGTATTAGCGACGAGCCCGTCAGATTCCACAGAAATGTAAAACCCTGCTGGAAGTCGACGGAGTCCGCATTCAAGATCTGTTGCGCGTATGTCTGTGCAATTGTCAATGATTCGTCCGGATTGTCAAGGACAGCTATGACATACGAGTTATAAGGATGTACTCGCACTGTCTCGAATCAGTTTCAGAGGCCTCTTCTTGGGGTTGCTCGAGCGGTATACCCAAGATGGTGCGAAGATACTTATTTCTTAGATCAAGTATCAAGCCATAACAACGCCATAGAAGTCCAGCTAGGGCCACGGCTAAATTCCTGATACTATTCATGAGTGGAAAATAAGGATGGAGTCAGAGCGTGTCGGCCTGAAGTAGTACTCTGCAAAGAGTTGCACTTTCTTGGATTTATGATTGGGTGTAGGTTCGTGGCAGTGGGAAAGCCTGGTATTAGTGCGCCTTACGAAACCCAACATGATCGATCAATATTTCAATGTCCGTTCAACCTGTAGTTGCAGAATGGGTGGATGATTTCGATTCCTATCGTCAGTCGAACTACGAATTACGCCATCCATGAGAAGTTCTTTCACGCAGTGTGCCAAGAGCGTAATTGAACTTCAGCCCAAATACGATAGTTCGAGAAATTGGAATTGCTGTGGTACCAGTGTTCCGGGTATTATGTAATGTACCAGTGGGCCGCTCTATGTTCGAAAGGAAAGACCAGACTTTAGTTAGTGCCAGGTGAACTCCATGGGGGAAGACAAGAGGACCATAACAATCACAAGATCCAACATTCACCCGGACCGGCAAACCCGAGAAACTCTCAACTAGGTCTCTTCCTCCGTTTCCCTTCCCTCCAATGGACACTCGCGAACGCATAGACATCTCCACCATCAGCGGCAACGCATCTCAAGCACTCAAACAGTCCCTCGTCGACCTCATCGGCGCCGAAGCCAAACTCAACCGAGCCAGAGGCACCCGTGGGTTCGAGCCTGAGATCGCCTCGCGGGTCGCCTGGACGGAGATGTCCATATTGCCCAAGGCGGAGGAGCCGGAGAGGCTGGAGGGACGGGTCGTGGGTGAGATTGTCGTTGAAGAAGGCATGTTTCGCTTTGGTTTTTTCTTCTCTTTTTCTCAATCTCTGGGTCGTGTGGCTGCCTGGTCGATGCATTCAATGCATTGACGTACGGTCCGGCTTTTCCGGTGTTAGACATGCTGAACGGGCGCGGAACGATCCACGGCGCTTGCTCTGCATTGCTTATCGACAAGTACGCCCGGTTCTTTTCTTTCATTGGGCTCGAACTTCAGTCACGCGCTGATGTTAGCCTAGTTGTTCCACTCTGCCCATCGCTCTCCTTAACTTGGCCACCACGGGTCAAGCAGACCTTGGCGTATCCCAGTCCTTCAACATTCTATACCACGCGCCCGCTGTGACGTACGCTTCTTGTTTCTTTCATTTTCTTGTGGCTTTACTTTGCGCATGCAATTATTTTCACTGCAGGGATGACAGGCTACGTATCGTCAGCACCACCATCGCACTTGGCAGTCGGGCATTATCATCACGTTGCGAGGCAAGTTGTTGGATGCCTTCCATTTCGTGTCCTGGGCATGACCTTATTCTCCTCAGATATGGAACGTCACTCGTCATCGACTGGTCGCATCCGGCGTACACACCAAAATGATCGCCTCAGTCCGGCCAAACACGCCAAGCAAGCTATAACCTGTATTCTCGAATGATGTACTTAATTCGTGTGTGGTTTTTGTCATCAAACGCGCCGAGATTCGTGAGCAACAAATTACTTGTGACTTGTGGAAAAAAGGACTGTGTCACAGCAGCTCAAATGAGAACGAAGAGAACAATGCAAATGCAAAACGGGGGAGAAAAAGCAGGAAGGCGGGCGACTTAATTGTAGAATAGGTCATAATGTTGCAAAGACGAAAAAGAGACAAACAAAATGAAGGAGCATACCAAATCAAATTATGGGATGCATCATCACACCACACATCTGTTCGCCACGAGGCGGATACTAGAGGTATTTAGACGAACCTTGTCGAATTGATGGTGAGTGCGCCAAGGGTCGGTAAATAGTTAGATGTACTAGCAAAATCGGAAAGCTTTGGTCCCGCTGGAGGTGAACCATAAATACCCCAGTATGAACGGGCAAAAAGGAAAAAGGACCCGTCTGGTACCAAAACATGGGTATATTCTCCACTTGCGAAGGCGTAGTCTGCGAACACAAAATATTTCTTTCTGCCGACCGCATACTGAAAAGGTAAGAGCACTGATCGAGGACTGGATTGACCACATTACACCATAAGAATTGCAGTCCCAACTGAAATCTGTCACAGTGAATGTCCTCAACATCCGTAGGTCCACTCTCCCTGTCGATGACGCTCCTTTCTCCGGCGGGGTGAGGAATGAAATATCGTCAGTTGGAACAGTCGGACGGTCTCGTTCCAGCAATAATTGATACATCTGCTCTACATGTCGATAGGTAACAGCGGAAAGGGGAACAGAGGTGACACTGCCTGCCCCAGTGCCCACCATGACAATGACGTTGTGTGAGGAGGCATGCTAGCTGTGGGAGAAGACCGAGGGCATTGGTATATGCATCAAGGACTCGAGCCTGGGGTTGTCTTCGACTTCCGCAGACGAAATCCAGCTACGAGCAGCTTGCTAGCGGACAGAAGTAGGACCGGTGGAAGGCTGAGCAACAGATGAGGTATGGGAAGCCTGTGAGACAGCGTACCTGGGTACCATGTCAAGCGCACGTAAATTACAGGGCTCCTCTACATCTTCCGAGTCAAGTCCAAAATAGCAAGTAGACTCGGTTGGGTTGAGTGGCAGAATCAACGGAAGATTGTCAAACAGAGTTTGTACTAAGTGAGAGGACGATTAGTTGGAGTCATGGTTGTAAAGAAGCTCTAGTTTTTTTCCCTTGCTTTTTGCTACTATGTACGTTGTTTAGTTTACGCTGACATAGCCGATGAAATCTGACATAGTTACATAATCAATCCTACCACTAGCGTTGCTCCACTGCTACTCTGGCGTAATATAAATTATGGGTCCCTCGTTGTTAACTCTGGAGCCAGGGGTAGGATAACGTTCCAAAACCTGTCGCAAATTTTTTTGCGGCATGCCAATGCCGTCAGCAAGTTACCATTCCGGACTAAGTCATGATAAGGTGCCTTACAATGAGGCGTTTATCATTGATCAACAACCCGCTTGGCTTGTGATAGTATCGGCACAAGTCGAAAGTGTGTTGGATCCGCATTTTTGATCGCATAGAGCCTGCTCGACAAAAACGGAAGTACTTATGTTGATGTTATCGTAACAGAGGGTGATGTAAGGTTGCCTCGAGACTTGAATCGCTCGTTCGATGCACTGGGAAGCAAGGTTTTCTAGAAGGGTGGTTAGGGCCTCGAACAAGGCACAGATCCCAATCATCCCACAGCATGCAAGGGCCTCATTACCTCAATGTCCTTTTTTGACACTCTGTTTGTCCACAAGAAAAGTGTGAATGGCGTGGTGAAATGGAGGCCATGCCGGTTCAAGCAAATCTTTGCTGGCTGTCATGCAACAATGATCTGACGAGGCTGAACAGCAACACCTCAGACTTAACATGAGAACACACTCTGCATGACCACAACCTTATAGACAGACCTGGTCACCAGACTGGTTTTGTTCCTCCTCGAATGCAGTTTACTGTAATGATGAAATGTCGCACTTTCTAGGAATTAGAATCTTATCATATCAGGCACCATCTATCATGCGTTACAATGTGTAACCGAGCTTCCCACGCCATCTGCCGTTGCCTAGTGTGAGATGAAAAGCAAACCTCTTCCTCTTGAATCGGATAGTTTGAGCTCAGGCTAGTTCGCACCATGATTGTTTTCAGACACAGTAAACGTTATTGAACCATTCTTAAGTGGAGTGTGGATATAAGCGGTCTGGGTTGGAGGGATATTAGATATTAGTATCATATTACACTGGCACTAGCTACGACCTTGCCACATTGGCAACTTCACTTAGCCACGATCCAACCATCATTTCATGAACCTCATCTGCTCCAGAATACTTCGGTATGTTGTGGTCCGCTCCACCTCCCTCGTCCGACTCCATTCATCGAAGGTTTGTTCAATTCTTTGCACATTTGAAACACTACTGACTCCGAAAAAAGACTACTGAGGTGTAAGGAGCCTGTTTTAGTCAACAATCCGACCCTCGCACATAGCTTCTCTGATATGTCTTTCAGCGTCAAGTCAAATTTTCTAACCCCGTTTTTGGCGGAATATACTTAGGTATATAGTGGGTTAGAGGAGGGTTTACAACACTGCTCGCGCTCCCCCGCTTATCATGACTCCCGTTCATGCAATAAATGATTCGGATGAAGCCATACTGGCAAGGCTGGGGTATAAACAAGAGTTCAAACGAGCCTTTACTCCCTTCGAGGAAAGCGGGATGCACGTATCTATGACCGCACATCGTTCTAAACTATCTCTGTCAGGTTTTCGGCCTTGCATTCAATATAATTGGGCTGTTGCCGTCGATGAGGCGCGTCTTACCATGCTCTTCATCCATTACTTCTCAATTCTGGCACCGTTTTGTAGTTCCGTAATTTTGTTCTCGATGTTGTATGGAGGGCCTGTTTCGATGGTGTGGGGCGTATGTTTTGTATTTTGCTCTCCATTTATCGCTCTTACACACTGTAGTGGCCTTTAGGAACATTTTTTATTATGTGTATCGGTTTAGCTATGGGCGAACTGGCGTCATCGGCACCGACTTCGGGAGGAGTGCGTATATCATTGCTTTCATGCAATGGAAACTGGTACCAAACATGTCTCTCAGCTTTACTACCTGACGTATACTTTGGCATCTCCTCGATGTCGCAACCTTTTGTGCTGGATCGTAGGATGTAAGTACCGATCCTGTCCATCTCTAAGACTGGTGTTCAACTCGTTGCAGACGCGAATACGGTTGGCATGATCACTGGGATAGGTATGGAAAATTGGTTCTACCTTTTATTTGGTGTTTTTTTCATCATTGATCTACCAGCTTCACTTGACTGGGGATTGACTATCCAGATGGCTGCTGCGGCAAATATAGGTTCTAATGGGCGGATGATTATCACAAGTGGCCAATCCTAGCGAGTTCCTGCAACCATGTCAATCGATGATACATAGGCCTAACCCGTTTGTTTACAGTGGTATCTACGTTGCACTTATTCTCAGTCAAGCCGTTATCTGTAGTCTTTGGACAAGGGTACTCGCGAGACTTCAGACATTGTATGTAATGACAAACATTTTGTAAGTTCGACTTGTACTGCTGTGTGGTGGCAATTTGATTGGCGACAGCCTATGTTTAGTGGTAATCATCGCGTTGCCAGCCGCGACCCCGAAGGAGCTAAAGAATCCAGCATCATACGTATTTGGAAATTTCACTAATCGTGAGCACCCGATATGAGGTTGTGAAGTGGTCATTCTGACCATCGTAGTTTCTGGATGGTCAGATGGGTTTTCGTTCTTTTTCGGTTTACTGACCCCACTATGGACCATCGGTGAGTTTTTTTTAGTATCTCTGTTTACTTCATTATCGCTTCTGAAAAGCTGGTTATGACTCGGTGATACATATGAGCGAGGAATCCTCCAATGCGGCGACAGCTGCTCCCTGGGGAATAGTGAGCCTTTTTCTCTTTCGTACCCAGAATCAACCCTCATGTGGTGCAAAGGTCTCTTCCATCGGAGTTGCAGGCATACTAGGATGGGGTACGTTCATACTGGCTCATACATAGCACCGGAGTATCTTAGATGAGCATCAGTCATCAACATAGAACTGGCATTCTACATGGGGCCTGATCTCGCAGGCGTAGTAAACACCCCAGTTAACCAGCCAATGGCTCAGGTATTTCTGAATTCCTTCGGGCGATCATGGACACTTGTGGTATGGTCTTTGGTCATGTTAGCCCAGTAGGTCAACCATTATATTTCTCTCCCTATCTTCCTTACATTACTTCAGATACATGATGTGCACCACAGGAGTCCTTGTGGCCTCTCGCCAATCTTTTGCATTGGCAAGGGACAGAGCCCTCCCGTTCTCCAAGCTACTCTACCAAATGAACACCTACACGGGTACTCCAATCAACGCAGTCATATTTGATTGCGTAGGCGCGCTATTAATTGGATTGTTAGCTTTGTTGGGTACGGAGGCTGTCAATGCCGTCTTCACGACCGCAGTCGTTGCGTTTTACGTGGCGTATATCGTTCCGATCGCATCCAGGTTCATATTCGAGAACAATTTCAAGCCAGGTCCATTCTCGCTTGGGATACTAGTGAGATCTGTTCTTGGGCCTGTGGATTGGAAACACTGACAAATAATTGCGGCAGGGAGCTCCGATCGCAGCGGTTGCAATCGCGTTTATGGTATTCATGCTTGTCATTTTCTGTTTCCCCAGCAACCCGAATCCCCTGTCGTCGACGATGAACTATACGTCGGTCGTCTTTGGCGGCGTAATGTTTCTCGCGATGGCGTGGTATTATTTCCCTGTGTATGGTGGCGTGCATTGGTTCCGTGGCCCAGAGTTTAACGTGGAGAGTGTGGACATGCTCGTCCAAGATGAGATGGCGGAGAAGGCAAGCATTAAGGACGACGGCTTACCTTGACTGACCTGAGTCGACTCCGTTGAGATTCAGTTGGTTGCATGTACATACTGTACGTCTTTAAGTTGTACAATAAGTCTTTCAAAGTAGGCTAATGTACATGATTTGCTGAGGCACTGTACCACTGACCGATCTATGGTCACTCCTAATGGATGGCCACTAGACCAACGTTACCGAATTCTGTAGAGTCCAAGCTTAAAAATGGTGGGGAGTAAATGAATATTAGAATGCTAAAACGGGCCCTAGCTTCGATGAAAGAAATACCAATACATAGTGAAGTCTCGACATTCAGGTTACAGGTTACTTCAATACTTGATACTCCGATGGTCTACCAAGTCGCCTAGGGCCAACAACAGTGCATACTGATCCATACGTATCGATTCCAATCAATTACCCGATAGTTATACTCCAGTACCTATGAGACTGACTACATGGATCTCCACCACAAATATGAAGCTTCTGATCAACCTCTCCCCCCATGCTGGGCCATACAGTGCAACGTTAGCCATCCAAATAAGTCATTAATTTGCCACGGAGCCAAAATCTGTCCTGTAAACACACACATCCGTTCACTACGAAGGAATCGTGAATGGACCACTCCTTACGCCACACTCTTGACGATCTCCTTCCGCTGCTCCTCCAGATTTTAGAGCATCTTGAAAGGCTACATCACCTTGTCCCATTTACCTTGCCGAACGTCATTGATGCTGAACAGCTTCATGGCATTTTGAGGTCATTATCGAGCAAGAAATCCCACAGCCGGAACATATCGTCTCATATCCCTTATTTTTTTTTTCATCCCTCTGCATCCTATCATCTCATTCGGCAAACCCCTACTTGCATTGACCCCACCAGAAGTCGTCCTTGCGAAGTCGATCATCTTCCAAGTCCTGTATGGGGTGAGTCACCTCCACTCCGAACACATGCAAATAGCACATCGGGACATCAAACCGAGCAACATGCTCTGGACTCGGACTCCATCATCCGAGTTGGCGAAGATCATGCTGAGAAGACGAAGAGGCCTATGGCCTGGGTCGACGGCGCGAATGTACATGGGGTATACCCGGCGTCAACCTCGCTGTACATTAAGGTATCGATAAGTTAACTGCAGTAAATTTTGTGTGTCTGACTACCATCTTCCGCTCAAATAGTTCCTATCGTGCCACAGCTACGTTTCAACGCACGAGCGTGCGATGTAGTATTTGCCATTGATGTATGGGGCACCTCACCTCGTTTGGAAACAGAAGACAACAAGGATGATGCGGACTTTTCCTTTCTGCGATCGGACACAGCTACATATCCAGGTCCAACTCGAGCGAAGTATGTATGTACTACTCTCTTATTTCTCTCGACATGACTGTAGTGATACTGACTATAGTCATTTATACCATATCATGTAACTGGTCCTGTAGTCAACTGTAACTCAGCCATCAGTTAAATCAGTGGCGACCATGACACATGCCACTGCCGTTGTGGCGATGAAATACGCCGGGAGGGATGTGAATAAACAACGCGTGGTTCAGCACGTGGATATGTCCGCCAAAGTTATGTCCACACGGTGGTGATGAAATACACGGTGGAAGAAACGTGAACAAAATACGAAACACGGTCAAGCTCATCTATATGTCCATCAACACTCAAATCGTACTTCACCACGATCGGAATAGAATGCCCCTCCTGACGCAATGTCAGGTCGATGGTTCAGGAACGTGCGGATGAAAGCCGAAACACGTTCATTGGTATCGTTGCGAGTAAATACTAGATCAAATTCCACAATTGCGGCGACGGAAATCGACTCTGCCGCACGGAGACCATCTGGTCATCGCGTACACCTCTGTCAATAGACGATATGGTCCACTGATTTGCTGGGCAAATCGAATATTCCCGACTACCTACCCATCAACCGGCACACGCTCCAATCGTGAAATCGGATACTAGAACCCATCGCCTATCCATAACGGACAGATTATCGTATTCAATTCTGGCCTTTGATAATTATTGATGATACTCATCAGACGTTCATTTTCGGGGATAGGTTTTCATCATGTTACACATTCCTACTTCGTACACTATCATACACTTCCGTGCAATCGTGGACACTTCCGGTATATCCCGTTTACGGTCTTTTATAAACGTTCAGATAATGCCGATTGACGAACTCTATTCCCCGTCATTCCGTTCATCGTCATGATAGACTCCAGCGAGAAGCACGATTCGTTGAAGGAGAGCGATGATGTCGTGGTCAGCCACCACGAAGTGGACTCGGACGTACGACAAGTTGCCGAACG
>JBBPTK010000438.1:0-15384 GCA_038094135.1 Spongiforma cf. squarepantsii
CTGATCGCTTCTTTCGATGGACTCCTGCATGACCCCCTGCAGATATTCATCCATGTTGCGGATGAACCTCCTCCGCGAAACCTCTGTGGCGTTGTGCATGTTGTTTTCCCAGAACCTGGTCCAGAATTTCGGAGTCACAAAGTAATCGTGTCAAAAAGACTTACTGGCGTGCCATCTCTCCTCCAACCCACTCTCCATTCGGACGTGGCTCATGCGGATTACGGAAGACGTGGAGTATGATGTCTCTCTCCGTACGCACCTCGGAAGGAGCGCACGTCTCAGCATAATCGTCAATGGTGTACAACAGACAAAGAAAATCACAGCCAGCTCTTGCGTGCTCTAAGCCAATGACTGAGCGAATAATTTCATCCAATAGCTGTAGTGAATTCACCTCTGCTCAAGTTTGGATAAGCTAAAGAGGTACAGAGAGCTAACCACAAGGTGAGCATGCTGAAGGGATTTATAAAGAGGCACTTGCCGATTGCTCCATGATCCAGGCCTTTGCGTACTTCGGGGCCGAGCGCCTGGAAGTTCTCTAACCAAGCAGCAGTCTCCTCTTTGATAATAGCGTAATGAGGGTTAGCTTGTCGTGGCCATGGCCATCTGGCGAGCAGGTCCGGAATGAAGATTCTAGGTGTTCTGACATGTTTATTGACATTCTTCCCCCTATCCTGAGACTTTTCTCGAAGGGTTGATTCATTGACATCACCCTTCGGCTTCTTGAAAATTAGGACGGACAGAAGCGCACTGAGAGAGAGTAGAATGAAAATGTGCATGTCTCATAATGGGTTCATTCGATGGGATGCCACGTGTTTTTATCGTCGACAGGACGGACACGGGATGACCCCGTAAGATATGATAATGGCTAGTAGCCGCTGGCACGGTATCGTATCAATTGACAAGATGGACACAGGCATGAGCCGCATGACACAGTATGATGCGATGGTTCGTAGTCACTGACATATAAATGAAGTTACGTATATATATCGGTAAGTTGTCTCAAATCTAACACACCACTGGTGTATACCACCTCTGATCCGACTTGGGTGCGAAAGTGTGCCACTGATCGTTCAAACGTTCAAGTTGTACTTTAGCTGTTCCGACGAGTCCGGGTTGCCTATTTTGTGACTTCTTCACCGAATACCCTCAATCTGAAGGTTGTTTTTCTATAATATTATGATGCCAACTAATCGGATCGGATGGGAGATGACAGATATCTCTCACTCTTTCCGACGGAGCCCGAGTGTCGCATGCTTCAATGCTTCAAAATGGCGCGCTCAAATCTTCGGCTGGCTCTTGCTCGGATGCTCCACTGCGAGCCGAACTCGATTTCAAAGTCTGGAACGATCGCATCTAATCTCTCATTTGTGGACTACGTTCAAACATTTCCGCTGTATGACGTTCAAAATGCACAAAAAGTCCACGCATGTAATGGCTGATTGTCCTACGTAGCACGAGTAGTCTGGTACACAGGTGTTACTACCAAATGTGCCTAAATGAAGCACAAGTATATTTGTCGCTCTGAACGTCCTTTCCAGGCCTGAGAAACTGCATCATCGTGCATCCTACTCACTCTCATAGTGTGCCTGAGGCGTCTCTAGTCTGACTTATATGTATAATCAAGTGCCGGAACGACCCCTCCAACCAGAGTCGAGGCAAGGTTTCTCTCCTCAACCATCTTCTCTGCAACACCATGGGATACACCCCTCTTGAGCAGCCTTGTGGCCCACTCTTATATGTATCACATCCCCTCACATTCCAGCTTTCTTTATTTCCCATCTCTGCAACACCGTAGAATCCACCCTTCGTCCTCTTAACCCGACCAACACCATATTGGTGAGTACTCATACACCCCTTCCATCAAATACACTACCACCATCCCCTGGTTGCCCTTACACCTCTCCCGACAATGGCATCTCCCCCTCCTGGCATCTACAGCCTCAGTGGTGGCAAGCTTGCTTTTACTTCTGGCAGGTGCAGCCATGGCAGTAGGCTAGAGCACGGGTTTGAGTAACTCATACCTGCGAGTGGGAGCGAGCGAGCGAGCGAGACGACGGCAACGACAGCGTAATGTATACACTATCGTCATTGCCGTTGTCGCGTTCGTTGCAACACAGAGGTAAGGGCGAGGGCGAGTGGGATGGATGGCAGAGGCGAAGGTGGGATGAGACTCAAGAGCGAGCGTGACGACGACGATCATTACGCTGTCGTCGTTGTCGTCGTCATGCTGACATCCTCGTGGTCATGGTCGTCGCGTTCGTTGTCGTGCCGAAGTCGTCGTCGTGTCCATTATGGCAAACGATGGTGGAGGCGGGGTGGGTCAGAAGGGGCGAGACAACAACGACGTCAGCGCGACAATGCGCTGACGTTATTGTCGTTATCGTGTTTGTTGGCGTTGACGTTGTCGTTGTCGTCGCATAGGTTTCTGTGTGAGGGTGAAAATGAGGGTGAGAACAAGAGGTGGAGTCGGGGGTGCGCCAAGAGAGACAGAGAGAAGGAGGAACGAGATAGCGAGAACGAAAAAATAATCACAAGGTCAGTGCGTTGTCATGCTGATGTCGTCGTCGTCATCGTGTCCGTTCAAATGGAAACCGATGGTGAAGGCGAGGGCAAGTGGGCGGGCCAAGAGAGAGAGGGCGAGGGAGGGGTGAGACGACGACGCATTGTCGCGCTATGTTGGCGTCGTCGTCGCCGTTGCATTGGTTTCGGCACGAGGGTGAGAGCGAGAACAAGAAGTCCGGGAGCCAGGGGTAGGCTGAGAGAGAGAGAGACAACGGGAGGGGCGAGACAACGACAACAATGACGACGACGACGTCACTGCGTTGTCGCGCTGACGTCGTCGACGTCGTTGTTACGTTCATTTGAATGTGCGAAGGTGAGGGCAAAGGCGAGGGCAAGACGAGGGTGGGGCAGTTCTGTAAAAAAAAAAGAACAGAAGGAAAAAGAAAAAGCTCACTAGTCGGATCGATAACCAGCGGGTAAATTCGTCGAGGGTTGCCTACGGGCCCTCGGAGCGGGTACGGATTGCGCCGGAAACACCCGCAGGTTACCCGTGCTCTTGCCTAGTCTCGAACCATCCGTTTTTGGTTGGCTCCTACGAGCCTCGGAATACTGTAGCCTTCGGGTTTGGGAGCGTGACAGCTCCTGACTCCAAAGTTAGCAGCGTTATGCGTCATGGTTGCTAGTGCAACCGATGGTATTGAGCGTTACAGGTAGTGCAACTTCCGTCGACAAATATTGACTGCGATGTTACGACTATGTCAACTATGACATGAAACTAGGTACATGGTAATAGTAGCGAAAAGTGAGGAAAAAAATACAACTTGTTAGCAGTGTCTCACAAGCAAAGCTGCCCAGTCAGCACTTTATCTCCGTACTCATCCGACTCTCCATGACGAGATCAAAGCATGAATGGGGGTTGCCCACGGTCTCGAAGACGATCAACCCAATGTCGACTTTGTGCATTTTGAACGTCACACGTCAAACATTTGCCAAGAAGTCACCCTACTGATCATGTCCTTGTCACTGTACGAAGCACGTTGATCGCTGGTTTCAGACGTATTCAGGTTTTTAAATCTTGAAAACTTGCGGTGGCGCCGAAGGAAGCATGTGTTAAACCGGAGGCACCCGAATCTCAGTACTAAAACAAGTGACCTCGAGACTATAGCCAAGTGCTGCACGCTGAGTTTGTAATCGTCTAATCGCATCCATCAATCTGCTACGGTGCATATTTTAGTCAGGTATCTAATTCAAGAACATTTCGGAAATATTTCCGGTGAACACCCACCAACATTCCCTGAGCGCTTGGGACAGTCGTCATGGGCCTTGATTGGTCAACGGTACTGATATCGGGCGGCTTCATTGCCTTGGCTATCCACTTGTCTCGAAGTCGAGCAAATCGAAACCTCCCACCATTCGTTCCTGGACTTCCACTGCTAGGAAATGCTCTGCAGATGGCCAATCTGACGCATTTACAATTAGACGAGTGGAAAAACAGATGTGGCCCGCTTTATTCGATTAATGCTATGGGTAAGGTGATTGTTGTCGCCTCAAACGCGGCAATTGCGTCGGACATACTCGATAAGATGGCCGTGATAACATCTTCTCGTCCGGACTGGATCCTGGTGAGGAACTAATTCTAGCTGGAATAAAGTAGAACTCAGACATGAAGCAGGCAGGCGAATTGATGACGAGAAATAATTTACTCGTTTCTCAACAATATGGAGAGAAGTGAGTAGCAGCCTCTGAGAACACTCACCCTCTTGACGTTCTTTGCTTGGGAGATGGCGTAAGCATCGGCGCGGAATGCACGAAGCACTTCGTTCCTCTGATCATTTCTTCCCCGTGCAAGAACACGAAGCCTTACTGCTTGTTCGTGATCTCGTATCTGGGGAACTCAAATCTGACGATATTGAGGCTAACTTGCGTCGGACAACTGCGTCCACTGTCTGGAGAATAATCTATGGTGGCTTGCCTTTGAATTCTTCGGGTGACAAAAGTCTGGAAAAAATCGACTATCTTATAGATCATCTTCGTAAAGCTTTTACTCTGGGAGGAGGGATTGTTGACATAATACCAGCACTAAATCATTTGCCTACCTGCTTGGCGCCATTCAAACAGTTGGGTTCCACTGAGTTGCACATTGCACGACGAATCAATACCTAACTGACCTTGTCCAGATATGCAAATCGATTCTTTTCTGATGCCAATGCATTCTTCATGGGGATATCTCACGAAGCCATCACACGAAAGGTGATCCTTTAATTGCTCAGGTTTCCTGTCGATCGAGAGTAACCCAATTGAGTCACTGGCAGCTCGTATCCAATGATCCTTCCAAGTTCAACGTCTGCACGCTGTTGAATAATGAGAAAAAAGAGAAGAATCTTTCAGACGAAGACATTGCCTGGATCGGTGCCATGATGTTGTTAGTTAATTTTGCATTTTTCGCATGGATCGTGGGCTGATAGTTGGTTTTTCAGCCTCGCTGGGGCTGAAACGGTAAGCTGGTCGTCTTCCAAACATATACTAGCTACTCATAAGTCCCCGAACAGAGTGCTACAGCACTGCGCTACTTTATTTTGGCCATGACACTCAACCCACATGTTAGTTGCAAAGCCCAAGAGGAGTTGGATACAGAAGTTGGAGACCGGCCCCCAACGTTCGGTGATCGCGATAACCTTCCGTATATCGAGGCGATTGTAAAGGAGGTTTTGAGGCAAGCGACTCCTGGATTTGTAGTAAATCTAACCTACTGGGGCTCAGGTGGAGACCAGTCGCCCCCCTTGGTTGTCCGCACGTGGCGACTGAGGTGAAGACATGAACTCTATTAGTCATGCACAGTTTTAAGAGGCCCTAATCACAGGATTTCACTTACGAAGGCTATACCATTCCAAAAGGTACTATAATTCTGGACAATCTATGGTCAGTATTCCACGAATGTCTTTTGGTAGGAAATTTACATCACAACGCGGCAGGTCCATCACACATGACCCTGCACTCTTTGATGATCCGGATGCATTCCGACCTGAACGTTTCTTAGACTCGGAGCAACATGAGTCGGGCGTGCGGTATGACGACCTGGCGTTTGGCCATGGTCGACGAATTTGTGTCGGGAAAAATCTGGCCATGAATACGTTATTCATCACGATTGCTACTTTGCTCTGGGCGTTCGAGTTCCATAAGGCAGTCGATGATCATGGGAAAGAAAGCACCCCGCCTTCAATGGAGTTTGTCACGGGCGGATTGACCGTTGGTCCAAAGCCATTCCCATTCAAGCTTGTCCTTCGATCCGCAGGTGTTCTTGAACGTCTTCGTGATGTATTGTAGTATTTGCTGAGTCAAAACTGTTTCTGGCCTCTGAAATACATCCCTACATTGGTGACTTTATATCCCATACAACATCCATGGAGTGGTTTGGGAACCGTTCGTCGTCGAAGAAATTCTGTACACCTTGGTTACGTTCAGCCTCACCTTCAGCTTTCGATGGCTCTTGTTCCTACTCTGCGTACAAACCGACTATTCAGTGGCTAAAACGGCACGATGTGGTGCCTTGAGTAAATAAAGTGCCAAGTCCAGCATCGACTCACCTCTCGACTAGCTGCGTCCCCCAAGCATTCTCCCTCTCGCCCAATCCACGAACAAGTAGCGCCTTGTAATGGTATCTGTCGTCCGAGCACGCGGTGGCGTTTCTTGTATGATGTTGAGCCGGCACAAGTAGACGAGAAGGGCGAAGGACATCGAGGGTGAAAAACAACGGAAAGCGATGGGAGGAATGCAGGAGAATGGCACCTTCGTCTCGTTTGCGCCCCATCCGTGCCATATTCAATCTCCATGGTCTACGCTCATGCCATGCGAGGTGGTTGTCGAAGAGGAATACGCCACGATTGTCAGCTCGCGCTAGAGAGGGCCAGTTTGATGAAAGGATTGGAATTCTACGACTTGCTCTCAAAGACACTCATGGAGTCGGGTAATCCGTCGGAACCACTGATACTAGACCTGTTCAGTGCACATATTGAATAGTAGTAGGAATAAGGGAGAAAGCGTGTAGTTATCAACGATGCTCAAGAATTTTAAAAAAAATGCTACCGCCTTCTTTGCGTACGACGATTTGACCTAGAGACCATCACGATTCATGAGCGCCTCCGAAAAGTAGACCATCGAAGAGCCCCGAATCGAGCACGGAAATATTTGGTGCCAGTTTGTGCTATTGTAGGCTGTCTGGAAGATGGCACACCGTGCGGCCTTAGCCAATGCAGCCAATCGACTGGGCGTGACGACTATCGTTGTAACCGCGACCATGGGTTGCTGATGATCCCAGTTGATGGAATTCAACGTTCAAGTTTGACTTGAACCAAATACTAACTGCTGGCAGGTACTCAGTTCGGACCGTCAAAGTGAGGGCCTGACGGTGCCCAGACTATGTGCTACTACAGTGCAGTAGCGCTCTACCTGACAAGCAGATGAAGCGGTCACCAAAGTGGAGAAGGCGAAAGACGTAGGCGTACCTCGTCTTGATTCCGGTGCTTCCGTCCTTCGCGAGATGTGAACAAGAACGATATCCTCACTAGCGCTCACTCAGCTTCCATTTTTTGCAAAGGTGCATGCAGTGTCCATCAGATTTAGAAACGAAGCTCCCAAGGTCGACAACGGGGCTGGAAAAATGCTATATGCAAGGTAAATTCTTTCTAAACCTGCAGTTGTACAATTTACAAATAGAAATAGATAGTGACAGAGCAAGCGAGGCGCAACATTTTCATCACCCCCATTTCACGGTGGCTGCTCCACTCGCCCTATCGCGACCAACCTTGCCTGATGGCATTCTTCTTGTCACTAGCATGGGTCTAGGGTATGCTATCGTACCAGGCTTTTCGGCACGGTATACTGGCAGACCCGGGCATGTTCAACAACCTCCGAGGTTTCTAGAACTTCTTTAAAAGCGACGCTCAGGCTCCAAGTTATCCTTCACGTTTCATTCCAATTTCTCGCTTCCTCACATAGAGAGTTTCGAGCATTTGTTTATATTACTTCTCCTCGCTGGACTTCGCACTCCCCTCGTTCCTTCAAGTACTTCGGACGACAACTGGTTGACGTCCATGAGCGATGTAAGTGAGCGATTTCTCATTCATGCATATCTCGTACATTCAATTCACTGTGACCATGTTATTCTTTGTGTACTCTAGCCTCCTGATAAACGCGACTCCAAAGCTGACTTTGAGGAACATGTCAACAAGTTCCTTGTCGAGGAGCTGGTGAAGAAGATGCCATTCAGGCTGGTGGACACGTATACCGGACGGATCCTTGGACGATGGGAGGTCGCTTTGTTTCTCAAAAAAAGCAACGATTATAATGAAAGGCTCGAGGCCGCAGTCTCGGAAGCCTCTGGCCTTCCCAACATAAATGACCCATGCCCTAATCCAAAATTCAAAGCTCTGAAGACCTTCGTCAAAGATCACTTGGCGTTCGTCATGTTCTCCCATCGGTGGCGAGGTCGAGAAGTCACCATCAAGGACGTCAGAAACCCGATCTATAGCGGTGGTATCTACACCATCGATCACCCTCCTCCAGACCTTCCCGCAAAGAAATGCAATAAGTTCAAGTCTAACGCTAAGAAACTCCAGGAGTTTTGCTGTACAGCCGCTAAGTGTGGCTATCGCTGGGCATGGGCGGACACGTGTTGTATCGACGAAGAAAACTTTGGGGAGAAATCGGAATCCCTCAACTCAATGTTCCTCTGGTATCATAGCAGCGACCTGACCATCGTCTATCTTGATGATGTCCAGGACGTTGTTAAACATTTCCGTTTGAAACCCGTCGGGGGTTATCGGTTTTTAGACGATCCAGTGGTCCAGGACCCCATTACACCCATGTTAGACGACGTACCCGAAGACCATATGACTCTCTATAAGCGCTGTCAAAATCATTCTAGCTCGCTCGAATCTTCACGGCCAGATACGCAGGTTGAGACCACGGTGTTAGAGGCTCATCTCGACACCAACTTCCCCTTGGTTCCTGATGATAAAGCTTGCCGCAGACATACCAAGGTGCCAGAATGGGTCACAAGGGCGTGGACATTGCAGGAGGCTCTCGCTTCAAAGCGTCTTCGAATCTACAGCCAACAATGGACCCTGCTGGAGGACGCCCGTGATAATGGAATAGACGAAGAGGAAGAGGACCCAACTCGTGTCACCTCATTCATGCATAGAGCTCGACTTCAAGATCATCGCCGTAACAGCATCTGGTTCAAGGCGCTGAATAATACCACTCACATTGGTTGGGAAGATCTGGTCGAATTCAAGCCCGGGCCAACGGATGTTAGGAAAAGGTTGGGTTGGGTTGCGAGGAGAAGGGCAACCAAAGACGAGGACATGGCATACTGTCTTCTCGGCATCTTTGATGTCACCTTGCCTGCCTTCTATGGGGAAGGGCACCGGGCATTCTTCCGCTTGCAAGAAGAGATCATGAAACGCACGGGCGATGTATCGGTCTTTGACTGGCGTGGGCGCAGTTCTCACATCAACTCTTTCCTCGCATATGAGCCGGCGTGCTTCACAGAACCTGAGATCCCTCTACCCCACTTTGACTACGACTCGAACACCTCGCCATTCAAGTTGATCCCGGACATTTGTGCCATGTGTAGAACTCCATCGGCGGCTGCTATGGCTGTGACTCTTGGAACAGCGAATTCGATCGAGGACGTCACGAAGTCGCGGCCCGTTGGCCACACCTTCATCAATGGGGAGCTCAACGTTTCTATGTTTGAGTACCAGATCCACAGCTGCAAGGTTCTGGATAATTCCACATCGGACGATGGTTTTCATCATTACAAGCTCGAGGCCGACGGCCTAGCGCCCACTATGGTCGTCCTCAGCACACACGCACCTACGCTGGTAGAAGACCCTACGCAGTACTACTTGTGCCGCGTGTGGAATCGGGATTTCCACAACGTGTTCAACATCCTTCACGAACTCTGGCGGTACGCTCTCAAAGACGCACGGAACGAAACCTGGGACAAGATGAGCGGCGGAGACGACGAGGAGTTTCAACGTTCGAGAGAGAATGCATTTAACCATCATAGTGGTACGTGTTGTATCATCGAGTCCTCTGTGCAACGCTCACCATGTGCGACATGTAGCCGAGTGCGACGAGGACAGTCCCGAAGCGAAACTGCGTGCGGAGATTCGAATGAAACGAAGCAAAGTGGAGGGTTTCTTCAAGGGTAAATTCCCGGTGTATCTCATTCACGCCCGAGACGGGCGTTCGATCAGGGTCAGCACGGACAGGCGGGTGGAGACAGAGTATACCAAAATCGACCTTACGATACCTGTGGTTACGCGGTTGATTTTATGAGCTTATGGAAATTGTTGTAGTATCAGTCACGTCGCTTATACTTCCTGCTACATCGCTATGCATCATGATCCTTTGTCTCGTCGTCACTTCCGAACAAGGCGGTTGTACGGTTCCTAATATTCACCGAGCCAGGCAAAAGCAATGGTTCGGACGCCCCAAGAGTCAAGCAGGAGGAAATAGTAACGAGCCTCAGAATACTCAGCATCAGGCTGATATGATCTACAAAATGCGTTATTTCAGAATCCCTTGAATCAAATAGTTCGACTAATCGTTCGAGACAAAGACATGAAAGATTCATCTTTTGGTACATAGCAAGGGCCATCTACTTAATACATATACGAGCATGCTAGCTCTGTCTCCCTCACGAGCGGCGTATGGGTTCAAACGTTCGAGCTCAACGACCGTCAAAGACAAGGTGCCAACGCTACTTGGTACGAGTGCTCGGCATGTCTGACATGGTTGTCAGCCAAAGCGGGCCCATGCGGCGTGCCCTGTGCTCCGACTGCATGGTGGTGATGAAAGGTATAGTAAATGGATATGGAGCCACAGCAAGTCGAAGAAAGAGAGAAAAGTCTTAGTAGCCGAGTCTTGTATTCAATGGATTCACTCCTTCAACGTCATCTTCAGGCTCGTCAGTTCCTTCATCCAATCCCTTTTCGCGCAAGAAAATATCTCGCAATACATGTTCTTCTGGAGGGGCCGCTTCAGTACGTCAGTACGTCGCTTCTATCACTGTGCCTTACCCTGGACCACACATCACACGCTCAAACGTCCGGCTCTTCATCGGTCCGGGTCAATTTGCCTTGACATCTTTTGTCTCAAAAAACGCTCCATCCCGGTCTTGTAGACAGTAGGGTTATCAAGCTAGTGGTACCATTTATCCTCACCTCTGGGATTACTTTCTCTTGTCGAACAAACGCAGGAACCCGGCATCCGTGGTATGTCTACTTTCAGTCCATCCCTTTTTTTCTTCGATGTTTACACCCTGCCCGAGCGGAAGTTTACATCCACCTTACTAGTAGTTGCCTCAAACGATTAGTTGAACTTCATTTTTTTCAAGGGATGAAATATCGCATTTTGTGGATCATATCGGCCTGATACTGAATATTAGGCTCGTTCTTGCGGCGTCCGAACCATTACCTTTGCTTGACTCGGCAAAATCGGGAACCGTACAACCGCTTCATTCGGAAGTGATGACAAGACGAGACAAAGGATCTTGATGCATAGCTATCCGGCAGGAAATATAAACGACTCTGACAACAGTTCCCAAGCTTATTATAAAATCGACCGCGTAACCACAGGTATCGTAAAGTCAAATTTGGTATACTTTGTCCCCACCCGCCTGTCCGTGCTGACCCTGATCGAACGCCCGTCCCGGGCGTGAATGAGGCACACCGGGAACTCGCCCATGAAGAAACCCTCCACCTTGCTTCGTTTCATTCGAACCTCTGCACGCAGTTTCGCTTCGGAACTGTCCTCGTCGCACTCGGCTACTTGTCGCGCATGATAAGCGTTCCGCAGAGGACTCGAGAGGCACCACGTACCACTGTGATGGTTAAATTCATTCTCCCTCAAATGTCGAGACTCATCGTCGTCTCCGCCGCTTATTTTGTCCCAGATCTCCTTCCACATATCTTTCAGAACGTAGCCCAAGAGTTCGAGAAAGATGTTGAACACGTTGTGGAAATCCCGATTCCACACGCGGCACAAGTAGTATTGCGTAGGGTCTTCTACCAGCGTGGATGCGGGTGCCCTGAGGACGACCGTAGTGGGCGCCAGGCCGTCAGCCTCGAGCCTGTAATGATGAAAACCATCGCCCGACGTGGAATTATCCAGAGCCTTGCAGCGTTGGACCTGGTACTCGAACACGGGAACGTTGAACTCCCCATTGAGAAAGGTGTGGCCAATGGACCGCGACTTCATGACGCTCTTGATCCAATCCACCACTTCACCAGCCGCAGCCTTAACACCGCTCCATACAGTCCCACATATGGCACGAATAAGGTCTAGGATCAACTTGAATGGTGAGGTGTTTGAGTCGTAGTCAAAGTGGGGCATAGGGATCTCAGGTTCTGCGAAGCACGCCGGCTCATATGCGAGGAAAGAGTTGACGCGAGAACTGCGCCCACGCCAGTCAAAGACCGATACATCGCCCGTGCGTTTCATGATCTCTTCTTGCAAGCGGAAGAATGCCCGGTGCCCTTCCCCATAGAAGGCAGGCAAGGTGACATCAAAGATGCCGAGAAGACAGTATGCCATGTCCTCGTCTTTGGTTGCCCTTCTCCTCGCAACCCAACTCAACTTTTTCCTAACATCCGTTGGCCCGGGCTTGAATTCGACCAGATCTTCCCAACCAATGTGAGTGGTATTATTCAGCGCCTTGAACCAGATGCTGTTACGGCGATGATCTTGAAGTCGAGCTCTATGCGTGAACGAGGTGATGCAATTTGCGTCTTCTTCCTCTTCGTCTGTTCCATCATCGCGGGCGTCCTCCAGCAGGGTCCATCCTCGGCTGTAGATTCGAAGACGCTTTGAAGCAAGAGTATCCTGCAATGTCCACGCCCTTGTGACCCATTCTGGCACCTTGGTATGTCTGCGGCGAGCTTTATCATCAGGATCCAAGGGGAAGTTGGCGTCGAGATGGGCTTCCAATACCGTGGTTTCAGTCTGCGTATCTGGCAGCGAGGATTTGAGTGGGCGGGAATGGTCTTGACAGCGCTTATAGAGAGTCATATGGTCTTCGGGTACGTCGTCTAGCATCTGTCCAAGGGGGTCCTGGACCACTGGATCGTCTAAAAACCGATAGCCACTGACGAGTTTCAAACGGTCATCCTCATGAATGTCCTGGACATCATCAAGGTAGACGATGGTCAGGTCGCTGCTATGATACCAGAGGAATATGGAGTTGATGGATTCCGATTTCTCCCCAAAGACTTCTTCATCTATACAACATGTGTCTGCCCATGCCCAGCGATAGCCGCACTTGGCGGCCGTGCAGCAAAATTCCTCGAGTTTCCTGGTGTTGGACATAAATTCCTTTTGCTTCTTTACGGGAAGGTCTGGAGGAGGGTGATCGATGGAGTAGATACCGCCGCTGTAGGTTGGGTTTCTGATGTCCTTAATAGTGACTTCTCGACCTCGCCATCCATGAGAGAACATGGCGAACGCCAAGTGATCTTCCACGAAGGTCTTCAGGGCCTTGAATTTCGGATTGGGGCATGGGTCATTTAGGTTAGGAAGGCCAGAGGCCTCCGAGACTGCGGCCTTGAGCCTTTCACCATAATCGATGCTCTCTTTTAGAAGGTCAGCGACTTCCCATCGTTCGAGGATCCGTCCGGTATATGTGTCCACCAGCCTGAGTGGCATCTTCTTCACCAGCTTGTCGATGAAGCACTCGTTAACATGTTCCTTAAAGTTGGCTGCGAAATTGCATTTGTCTGGAGACTAGAACCCACAAAGATCACAAGGCCATAGTGAATCGAATGTACGAAATATGCACGGGTGAGAAATCGCTCACTTCCATCGCTCATGGATGTCGACCAGTCGTCGTCTGAAGCACTGGAAGGAATGTGGAGAGCGCGAGGAGAACTCTTGAAAAAAGCCTCAGCTAGTCATATGAACAAATGCTCGAAACTCACTATGTGAGGAGACGAGAAATTGGGAACGAAATGTGAAGGATGACTTGGAGGAGCGTTGCTTTTAAAAGAAGTTCTAGAAACATCGGAGGTTAAACATGCTCGGGTCTCCCAGCGTACCGTACCGAAAAGCCTGGTAGGATAGCACACCCTAGACCCATGTGGTGACAAGAAGAATGCCATGAGGCAGGGTCGGTCGCGATATGATGAAATGCCGTGATGTGTTGCGCCTCACTCGCCCTGTCACTCTATCTGTACGAGCAGGTTTGGAAAGAATTTATGTACCTTGCTTGCCTCGGAGTCGGGTGGTAGACGAGCTACTGCCAGGTGACACGACTGACGCTGACTATTTGACGACGATACTTGGGGCTAACTCGTGAATGCCTGGAGCCTAGCCGAGCAAAAAATACCAGATGATACATAGGGAGTCAAGTTTCACGTCGTGAGTGAGGTCGTAACGGAGCGGCTTCCGAAAAGGGCAGTACTGCGCGCTAACTTAGGCAATGGCCGCACCGAGCTCGGTCGAGCTGGTTTGAGGTATCCTGTGACAGAATAGTATATAAAGCCGTCATTTGTATCCCGCACCCTCAGTCGAATTTTATCTGGCTTTTACTCTGGTTAATTTCTCGATTCTTCTCTATCACCCGAGTAACACCATTAATGCGACCACTCGCCGTTTGTTGTTACAGAGCTGTACGCCATCTTGGGCGACGACAGAAAACTGGACTCTCTCAACAACTCGGTTTCAGATACTTCTGGCTCACCCACCCTAGAAACCACCCACGAGACCCTCAGTCATACTGTCTGTCACGATTATCTTCACTACGAACACATCCCCACCCGTCTGGATCGAGTGCGGCTCATGCTCAGCCGTTGGAGTGACCCTAAATATCGTATCGTGTCGACTTGTCAAACAAGTCCAAAGTTTCCGCGTTCTTTCGCAGTCAAGGACGATGTCATGATGCCCGGGTGATAATGCAAATGACGCGGCCTATGGTATGGCGGTATGGCATGCTTCATCGAACTAAGTCGTAGATGACCTCCTTTTGGCCTCGCCGTTGCTTCCAATTCATTTTCTTTTCCCCATACAGTGGCTTTTAAACATTCATATCTCTTGAGAGTTCAGACAACTCCTCAGGTTTCGTTTAGCGTGAAGGTACGACTCGAACGCCATCTCGCGAACGATGGCACTGTGCAAAGTCCGATCCACTCATACTACGTGAGTTACAGCCCTTTAACCCCGATTTCCAAGGCAACTTCGGAGTGTACTGTGTACTTCGATGAGGTTGTCATTCGCGACTTCCTGAAGAAGATGCCACTCAGGCTGATGTGGACATGTATACCGGAGTGATCCTCGATCAATCCAAAGTCGCTTCCCTTCTCCAGGTAGGAACGATTACTTTGACAAACCCAGAACCAGAATCTGGCATTCCTGGCCCTGACCTTGAAGCTGGGTTTTAAATCGGCCTAAAGGACGTCAGAAACTTTACGCTCGTGGTATTTACACTATCGATCAGTCTCATCCGGACCTTTCCGAATACGAGGCCAAGCAATTCTTCGCTTCTTTGCAAAGAAACTCCAAGAGCGTTGCTGCGCCACTGCCAAGTGTGGATACGATCAGGAGAGAAGTTGGAAATCCCTTAACATCATGTTTCTCTGAGAGGTACCACATATGTCATAAGGTAGATCATCTACCACTATGGAAGGCGAGAATAGGCTGGATGATCCGCAGCTCCAAATCCTTCCTTTCCATCTTTGTGTGACATCTCTCCACAAGTGTCACCAAGATAATCCTCTCCGGCTCCAATCCATGCAGCAGGATACCTAGGTCAAGACCACAGCATCGGAATCCCATCTAGAAGCCCACCTTATCAGCGTTTCTGATCGCAAAGCTCGCCGTAAA
>JBBPTK010000439.1:0-15381 GCA_038094135.1 Spongiforma cf. squarepantsii
TCAGGAATTAAGTAAATCCGTCCAGAAATGGCCGAGATATAGCCATTTTCGTCTTGCATGTCATATATTCATAGATTAGTCTCTATAAAATGCAAATAAATACCTAAAATACCACAAATATTATGGGAACTAGGTCTTGTCATGTACTACCAAGCCCAAGGCAACCGGTCGCCCAAAAGACCGGTTGCAACTGGTTGGCAACTGCAGTTGCCAATTTTTCAAAACAAGGCAACCCGGAACTGCAGTCCAGTTGTGATCAGTTGCGGTCCAGTCCAGTTGCCAGTTGTGCTACCAGTTGGCAACTGGACTTTGAAACACTACCAATATTGTCTCCTAAGTATCATATCAAGAAAGCGGTTAAAAGAAGACATGGTGGGAGGATTAATGTGATGAGACCGGTTACCAATAGCGCCAAGTCTGTATACAAGATTTGGTATCATCACGTTCGATGCTCTAAACATTTGTCCTTGCCACCGGTTAGCATAAGGAAGATGATCAAGTTGTAAAATCTCGTATCCATGACCATGGATCGGTGTCATCTCCTCGTCTCCCATGTGTTGGACAGGGAAGGCTAAGCTGGCTCCTTCGAAAATGGAAGCGATTGTCTCTCCCTCATATGCGAAAGTGTTTATGTCATAGGGGAGGCCAGTATCGATGGATTTGAGGGTGATAGGACGGACAATGCGTCTAGATCGAAGCATTGCGAGGCGAGGAATGGGGTTCTGGTAGTTGGATTGAAGTAGAGTGGGTAGACAAATCTGGGGATGGAATTCCCTGACTCCGTTCCTCATCATGATGAAGGTTCTGGTGAGGTGTACGTTGTGAGGAGTCCAGGGAGGAATGTAGAGTGGATCCTGATAGATCATTACCCGAGGTTCGTTGTCTACTACCGCAGATACCAGATCGACGGTGTGGGGTTGCCACAGTCAAAAGCCCATGAACGTGTTGACTTGTTCTGCTAGTGGATTCTGGTAGTCGATCTCGTCGACGATCAGATTGTGAGGACCGATGAGAGGAAGATAGAGAGCCATTGTATTGGTGGGAGGAAAGGACGGGATGGTTGAGGTTACTGGTGTAGGAGTTGAACCGATCAACGTCGGCTTGATTGTCTAGATCTATATAGATGAAGCGGTGTCGAGGACAGTACTTTTCGTCTCTAGGATCGACTCGATACACAAGGACTTGTAAGTTGATGTGCCTGCAAGTTTGACCTCGGCGTAAGATCCGGTTGCAGATGGGGCAAGGGAGTCGAGAGGAGGCAGGTATAGATAGGTCTGCTCCGATGACGCAGTGGGATGTGTCGTCTCTAGAGGGATAGTGAATCTGAGGAGATCGTCGTATAGATCTAGTGGATCGGGTGAGTCTGAATGGAATTACCCGAGTAGGGATAGGAGATGGTTGATCAGTAGGAAGTAACCTCGAAGTCTGAGGAAGGTGGTGAAGTCGAGGAGGGAGCTGGTCTGTAGTAGCACCAGCATTGTTGGGGAACGCGTTAGGAACGAGTTCGTCAACCCGACGATGAAGGGATGTCCAGGCAGCAGCAAGATTGGTGAAGTTATCACCTTCTGGATCTGGAATTCGAGGAGAGATAGTAAGTATTGCCATCTCGTCTCTATGGATAACTGCAATACGAGCGACTCTCGTCATTGCATTAAAAATACAGATGACGGTGCAGTCTCCAAAGACCCAGTAAGCACTGTGTTCGTCAGTCTCAGTGGGGTGGTTGTTGCCAACCAGAAGAATAACTCCCAAGAGAATGCAAAGACAGTTAATAACGTGTACCATAAACCAAGTATAGGTGCCGTTCGCAGTAGGCATCGTGTGCGCGTAAAGACGGACTAAAGCGAAATGGCAGGGCTCATAACCTATAGAAATACCACCAAGGATATTTCTACAGTCCAGGAACAAAGGGGATAAATGAGAGTAGCAAGAGACTGCTACTTACTTGGTTATATGAGAACAATAGACTCTTTATAGTCTTGGTAAGACTTAAGGGGTTGGGTGGATGGGTGAGTAGAAGAGAGAACGATGTGGAAACTCGTTATTGAGACAGGACGAAGTCCTGGTCTTATATACTACAGGACACTGTTTGTATCTATGTGGTCCACAGTAAGTATAAAAGGAATATTTGAAATAGGGTAAAGGGTTGTAGACAACAGCCAATAGCGTAAAGCTCTTATTTCAAATATGAGTAAGTAAAATCAGTTAGCGTGAGTCATATGGAATCATCTGGACTGATGATGTCATGTTCTAGACAATGACATCATATAGAAGATTCTAGAATATAGAATGTTCTAGAAAGAATATGAATAGCAATGGAATCGGTCTGGATGTATCAAGTAAGAACAGACCGTTCCAGAATATGATTATCTCATATTCTCAACAATGATAACACAGAAAACTTACGGTGGCGGTGCATGGCAGTGCTTACGTTGATGTAAGTGGGGTCCTGATCGCATTACCTTTGTAATGAACGCTTTATCCTAATGTCGCAAGCACACCTTTAACTTAGCCTAAGCTAACCAATTTTATCTCACCATGCATTTCTTCGTGTATTTATGTTGCTTCTCTCAATTTAGATGACGCCCTGCAGTAATTTCATTACCAGCTCAACCCAGAACTTGTTTGTTCACATTCTCATCAATGACTGTCTAATTCTTGATTCTCTCGCTTCCCTTGCCATCTGGAACTAGTGTTTTAAAGTCCAGTCCGGTCCGGTTTTTTTCATCCAAATTAGGCAATCGGACCGAGACCAGTCCAAAGGGCATCCAAAAAACTCGCAACCAGCAACTGGACCGATCTGGACCAGTCCTAATTCAGCCTACAAGGCAACCGGACCGATTTGGACCGGTTGCGACTGAAACCGGTTCGCGCGCCCCTTTCCCGTGGGAATTAGGCTTAGTGATGGCTGTACGATAGTTAGATAAGACTCTACACTAATTTTCTATCAAATAATCTCGCAAATCGACCGAGCAACGGTCGTGATATGATTATTTTCGGCCGACATGTCATTTTTGAAGAGTATATTTTTGTATTTCAGTCATATCTGGCTCAAAAAAATTCAGAAAAATGCGGGAAAATTACGGAATATTACTATATATGGTAGTATACATAGGGGGTGGCTGTACACCAGTTGCAACCAGTTGCCTAAGGTTCCACCAACCCAGGCAACTGCAACTGGACTGGTCAGGACTGGTTGGCAACTCACAACTGCAGTCCAGTTGTGATCAGTTGCGGTCCAGTCCAGTTGCCAGTTGCGCTACCAGTTGGCAACTGGACTTCGAAACACTATCTGGAACTATCAAGCATATGCAGTTCACCTTGTTAGTCGTCGGTCTACCCCAGCCAACCGAACACTGCCGTTCAGAAGCCTAACTTTCGCCAAGTGTAAAGAGTTGTCCCCCCACTCTTGTACTCAAGTCGCAGGCGACAAGTCCTCCCTTACTGATATGGACACCTCCACTAGTTTCCAGTGGATGATCTACCTTTTCTTTGCTCTCATTACTTTTTTCCAATGGCTTTGGTCCTTTGGCTCTTCTCTCTGTGCAACCTTGTCACTCCAACCCCATCAATTATGGTGAAGATTTCATGAACACTTCCTCTCATGGCCTTAGCATTCTGTGTCCTACCATCGAACTTCCACTGGACAAGATCCTCAGCAGTGTCAATCCTACTGACAACCACCAGTCTTCCAGTTTCCAGGCTCAATTGACATCATCTTAGCTCCCGATTCTGATATCTTCAAGCACAATTTTGCCAGACCTGGTTTGTCCACTGTGAAATCTCGTTGTTCTCAGCATGACAACGGATCTAACTCCACATCTGTTCTACCTTCTCTGCCTTTCTCCCTGAGATTATTCGGAGCAGTGATCTGGTGACACCATTGTATTCATGTTTGCTACATACTGCTTAATCTCATTATCAAAGTATTACTAGCTGTGTTATGTAATAGCGTCAATACAAACTTAACACGTGACCTCTGTTTCACGAATGTTGTGTTCATTTTCACCCTACTATTTCCCCAGCCTTGCCTACGTTTCACGTGGATGATGTATCGATTCTCTAATCTCTCGTCCTCATTGAGCCAAACTGTGGCACACATGTTGGGTCCTCCTGCTCCACTTATTGTTCAAGAGTCCCAAGTCTAACCCAAAATATCAACGTCGGTCAAGGTAATCTTCGTCCGCATCCATTTTCACATCATTTCTTCGCCTCGTCTACATTTCACGTGGATGATGCATCAATCTTCCAATCTCACCTCCCACTTTGTGGTCTGTTTTGTCATCCTCATCGAGCCAAACTGTGGCATGCATGGATTGACTCCTCAGGCTCATCTATTTGCCTTTTATTTTCTTGTGTGCCATATGTTCTTTAAAACACTTAACCCCCTATCTAATTCCCAAACATCCCCGCAGACCATGCTAAGCCTCATCTGCTTCCTCCATAATTGCCTTCTGACTATGCATCTTATCTGGTTCTACCTCCAAATTCCCCGGACTCCATCATGGGTGTCATGCTTACATAAATCTACCCATATAGTAAGTGCTTATTTCTCGACTTTCTATCCTCCCATTCACATATTCCACCATCCTGAGCCATTCACTCATCTCTTTCTTTAGTAGTGCTGAGGTTCCTTGCAACATCTCATGTTTACAATGCTCCTCATTTCCTCTGGTTAGCATTCCCAATGCCGTATGCTTATTTTCATCCATTCCATCTTTATGTCGACTGATGACCTCATCAGCCTTTGCAAATATGGTTGCAGCTTCCCAACCTCCAAGAAGGATCTGTCAAACCACCTAAGTGACTTCCATGCACCCTTTCACCAGATTAACTTTGCAGGTAGCATATATGTGTCCTGTTTCATGCGCACATGCTGATTTTACTGCAGGAAAGTCCATTCAAGTCCACCGGAATCCCACTACTAGCAAGCTCGCTTGTCCCTGTGGTGACCCACGCCACACATGGTTTTCCTTTCGGAAGATTTATACTATGTGTCATAAGAACGACCACCCACGTGACCCCGATGTGTATCCCAATGATGCTGCTGCTGTATCTGGGGTATGTATCTCTCGCGAGGTTTTTCTGGCTCCATCGATGGTTTTACATGAGGAACTTCTGGCCTCGTAGATGTCTGTTGAACCACTGCTCGTTGTGGGATCCATAGGTGATTCTGGAGAGTTTCAACCCTGTCTAGAAGTCGCCCACGTCTCGGATATTCATCTAAATCCACCACTGCCAGACATATCAATGGCAGAAGAGGATGAGCGCCTGCCATCTGTCCATTCACATCAGCTAGTGCAAGCAGATATTGTTCCAGGTGAATTCCAGACCTACATGGAGGAGGATTCGACGATGGATCAGGAATCACAGACTCTTCTTGACTTTGATTTGCTCAGCTGTCCCCCATCAACCTTGTCCCTACCTCTGTCTCCACCAGATCCCTCCATCTCCAAGACACTTTTTTCCCTTGGTATTATTGTAGACCCAAAGTTTCACCTCACCATTTGCACCAAATGTGAAATCCCCGTTGATTATAAAGAAGTCCTGTCCCATCTCCGGTCTAACCATCCATTGCCCTGTCATGCTTTCGCATTCTTGCCCACAAAGGAGGAGTTGAATCAGTTGCTGGTTAGCGTGCATGCAGATGATGTTAGATCTGTTTTTCCCGGACCTATTGTTCCCATTGATGGCATCAAAGTCATTGACATCGTGGCATGTGGTGTCAAGGGTTGTACATACACAAAGCTCTTCTCCAACAAGAGGCGATTCTGTGAGCATTGTCATCGAGACCATCCAGATATCCCCTCATACAAGCACATTGCGCGCTGTACCAAGGCCCATCCATTGAGTGTCCATCGAGAAAAGAAGCAGTTCATCAAGGTTGTGCAAGGCATCTCTTTAGCTCAATCTCCTTCCATTGCCCATCAGCTTGTGCATTTTCTCGACCAGTCAGGCCTGTATGAACTGCCTCAGAGATTCCATCCTCAAGAGAATGCTCAGGCCAAGGGTTCTATCTTTGCTCAACTTCATTGGGATGACCTACTTTCGAATGTCCACATTCACACCTTGCATAGCACAGTTGAGGTTCCTGATCCTTCTGAAGCATACTCTTACCACCTTCTTGAAGGTGTGGAGCAGTACTATAAAGCCATATCCTCCCGCATCAACAACCTTCCGACATCCACAGCGCTGGCCATCTCATCCTCCACACAGCTAGAATTGCAACCTTTTAGGAACCCTCAGGAGCCCTCAACCTTGAAGAGATATTCATGTCTTATGGGGTTGTTCCTGGTCTTTCTTCTATGACACATAACTCATCCTATTCTCCATTTCGACATTCCCTTTCATCCTTCCCAGACGATGGAATTTTCCCAGCTCAACAATATCCTTTCTTCCACTGCCAAGTTGGAGCTGCTGGATGACCAGATTCACTGCACGATACTTTCATTGCTCACTTTTATCAGTTGACAGTCAAGAAGCCATCATTTCTGATAAGAAGGATCTGTTCACCCTATTTCTTGTAGTTTATCATCTTCGTGATGACGTTGGGAACACAACCTGGATTTCTGCAATCCCACCAACTATCTCGTTGATCCAATGGTGTATCAGAGCAGCTTGCATACATGAGGTCCTGCAAAAGTCTTCCTTGTACAATGGAGATACATATCTGTGAGTTGCCCACATGATCCCAGTCGTCATGCTCCCTCATTAAAATGTCTAGCACATATGAAAATCACGTGAAACATTTGATAACAGAAGGGCAACCGTCTCTTTTCACACATCTCTGGCAGAAGCATGCACTTCTTAGTAGCTCAATGACTTATGTGGAGGCATGGTTACCACAGTTCAATTGGGATTCCTCCCTCAAGGTTCTTTCTGTCAACAGTTTACCGCTCTGTGTCGACAAGTTGCAGGCTTCTGTGGTCGGTGTAAAGGAAGAAATGGAGGCTTTGATTCAGAAGCTCACCCTGGGTGTGGATTTCTCAGATCTCTTTCAACTCATTGATTCATGGACTGACCCTGGTGACCCCAACATGTGGTTTGTTGACAAGCCTTGTGAAGACCTCCAGGGGACATCCATCATCTCTCAGGACTCCAATGGCCTTAAGGGTTTTTCCGATTGTCTGATGGATCACATTACGAAGGATGCCATGTTCTTTATGCAGGCCCCTGGTGATCTCTCTGCTAACAACGGTAAGTCCACATCACATCGTCAGAAATTCGTCTCCCTGATGTTATCCAAGCTGCCATTTGGCGGTGGCTAACTGATTTAGATGAGCTGGTGTCTGCCACCTATTTTGCTATCACTTTGACCTGGGGAGGTGGTGCAAGAGGAATGGAGTGCGATCATCTCAAATATGCTATCCATGAAATGGGAGACCGTCATGTCTTTATCCTGAATGGCTGCCTCTCTATCTCGACTACCTATGTCAAGACTCAGCACATTCAGGGTCATGGTCGTTTAATCGTTAGGACCCCTTCTCATTGTATCGGTCGTCTGATCATCTTTATGATGGCCATGCTTTACCCCATCGCAGCCAAGCTTTCGGTGTTGGTAATGGATGTGCCCTCTGCACGGAACTACTTGTCCTACCTTTTTGTGCACCATGGCAAGGTGGTTGACAGTTGGAAATTTTCGTCCATCCTGGAACACTTTACTGAGAAATATTTTGGATTTCCCTTGGGTCTGAGGGAGCATTGTCAGATGATGTGCTCCATGCTGTGCTGTCTTGCAGGAACTGATTTCACTGCCCCTCATGAGGATGATCATGACCTCACTGTGATCCATGCACAGTTTGGTCATTCAGCGGCCATCACTGATGCACACTACGGTATTCAAGCTACAAATGCGCTTTCTGCGGTCTCCCACACTGCTGTTCAGTCCATGCAGCAGGTTTCTTTCTGCTGGCATCTTTGTCTAGGTTGCTCCCATCCAAGTCGTGGAGTACTGCAAAGCAATTCAAAGGAGGAGGACATTGCCACCCAGTTAATCAACTCTCTGAAAACGCCCCTCATAGCCTCCATGAAGGAAATGACCCAAGGTTCTTTTTGTGAGTTTTACTCAGATGTCCTGCCCCATTGGACAAACGTCCTACAAGGTGTTGGCTCTGATCTTACCTCTTTCATCCAAACTTCCTTTCTTCTGATTCCCCTTGGGACTCGTCATACCTGTTGCCTCTCGTGGTGCACTCCGAGCTTCCATCTTGGCTCAAGGTTTTATACCCTGGCAGCCATGATTTCGTGTTTACTTGCACTCAGCAAGCTGAGCTCGTACAGAGTTGTTTCACCAATGACCACATCCTTGCCATCCTACCTACTGGTAGCAGCAAGAGCCTGGCATTTTTCGGAGCTGCAGTTCTCCATCCGACAAGGTTGTTCATTGTAGTTACTCCCTTTGTTGCCCTTACCGAGGATATGAGCCGCCGCTTGGCTGCAACCTGCATAGTTGGCAGTGAATGGTCCTCCGAAGTCAACCCCTTTGAAGCACAACTGGTCATTGCTCCTGCACACGAGGCTGGGACAGAGAAGTTTTTTCAATGGGCATGGGCTTGCTCTTCATGGTTGCAGCATATTTTCATTGATGAAGCCCATCATGTCTTCACATCCAACTCCTATCAGCAATGTTTCAAGCTATTCCACCTTCTCACTCACTTGGGGAAACCAGTTACATTTCTAACAGCTACGATGCCCACCCAGTCCATTTCTGCCCTTTGTCAGTCCATGATGATTGAACCCAGTCTCCTTCGTGTCATCTGTGCCCCCACCTCCCGACCCAACATCCAATACACAGTTTTTAGGGTTTCTGCAGATGAGGTTATCGACAAGATGGTGGAGATTTTCAACCACATACACCTTCAGCCTAACGAGCGTGGCATCATTTACACTACCAGTATCAAGGTCACACATCAGATCGCTGATCTGTTGCACATCCCTGCATACACTAGCCAAGTGTTGGCTGATGAAGCAGCGAATAAGTTGGAGAAACAAAAAAGGTTCAATGCCTGGCGATCAGGACAGGAATCATGGGTGGTAGCTACCATCTGTTTTGCTGAAGGCATCAATTTTCCTGGAGTTAGGTGTGTTATCATTGTCGAGCCAAGGGAGATGCTGGCATTTCTTCAAGAGTCTGGGCGCCTTGGACGAGATGGCATCATTTCTGATGCCTTTACCATTTGGAGTCTCAATCACCAACCCCCTTCTCCTGGAGATCCTGATCATTTGGGTAAAGCATCCCTTGTATGCTTTTTAACAAGCAACACCTGTCGTCGTCTTGCCTTTCAAGAATTTGACCCAGACATTCACTCTTGTGCATCCTCAACCCGTAACACACTTTGTGATCACTGCAACCAGCTGTCCAAGGTAAGTTGACCCATTTCTAACCACCACCCCTCCTAAAGTTTTTAGGGCACTGGATGCTTTGTTTCACAGCCTCTCCGTTTTGATCTCCCCCTCAAACAACCAACCCCTTCAGACTCTATGCCATGCTCCATATCTGTTCATAGCAATGTGCAGGTCGTTGAAGGTCTCTACCAAGTTGGCCATTGTCAATTGGAATCCTTGCACAAAGTCACTTCTCGTGTGAACACTCTTGGTTGTGATCATTGCTGGGTTCTTGGTCTGTCGCTGACATCAGCAAACTGACCTTTAGTTTAGCCAACTTCACAGAGCAATAGTCAAGACCCATTCTGTGGAATTCTGGGACAGTATGTCAGAATCTGTGGAATTCTGGACCTTTATTATCTAATCATGTTGATGCCAAGCCTCCACCAGATTCTGTCCTGGTCTGTCCTAGTGTATCACCGGTCTGGGCACATGACAGTTCCTGGCTTCAAGAAGTTAGAGACTCGAAACTCCTGATTGGCACAGCCACATCAAGCTACACCGTTATTGGCAGTCAGCCATTTCTTGCACCATAAACAGAAATACTAGGCAGACAACACATAAAATATTTCTACATCGTACATGCTAGTACACTACTACTAGTGGTACTTGTAGTCGAAGGCAAAAGTAGAATATATGTATATACATATTGTACGTGCCATAGCAGAGGCACTCAGGGCAAGCTTCAAGGAACGGGGTCTTCTGAGTCACTACGTGAGGTCGACGTCAATTGATGGGTGGCAGGGCGATAGCTGCACTGCATTGGAACAGTATTTGTGAGTTGTGTGGTTCGAAGAGTATGTTGGTTGTGGACTTTACTGGATGTAAATGGTGAGGTGCTCCCCTGCATCGCGTACTTGAACGCCGGGGTATGGCCACTTTGTCAGTTGACAAAACGGACCTGCCCGATAAAACGATCTGCAGCATGCAAATCATGCTGTGCCCTCTCCAGTATCATGCGGTTATATTGTAGGACCAGTGTATTGCAGTGGATAATTTGATGCGCAAGGGTCTTGCGCATGTGGAAAATCCGACAGTCGGCTCAAGCTGCTTCCAATAAGAGGTAGGCCTCTCTGGAATTATGAGGACAAGGAATGACAGGACATTCATCGGATTCCTAGGTGCCTGAGATGAGTAGGATTATTTTTTGACAACTCTCAGAGCTGACCTCATGGCGAGATGAATCCTTTTCATCGTCCTCATTGACGGGTTGAGAGTCGTCACAACAGCTTGATTGAGGATCCGTATTGGATAGGTGGATATCGGAGCTACCAGATACTTGAGGTTGGGCTGGTATTGCTGGGTCCGCACACCCGATCAGCGTGTAGGTGTAAGTAGGGGTTATGGTAAGGGGATCGATAGTCAAGAAAGGTGATAAATGGAAAACCTCATCAGATACAGGTTGTTGTAAGGAAGGCTGGGCGTTCGGGGTTGAGGGCTGACGCAGAGGTGAACGGGTGCTCATTATGAGTTGATGGTCAAGGGAAAATATGCCAAGTACATACTCGACGTATATTACATAAACAGGTGCCTAGCCACAATCAGTTCAAGCTGCGACTCATCCGATTCAGCCTCTCTAACTTAGAGCATGGCCAGAAAAAATATCAGATGTCTGCAGTGCAGAAAGAAATTCTCTTCTGAGACCAACGTCCTCCGACACATGAACCAACCGACAGGGCTCTGCTATGTAGCTAACTTGTACCAGGATCACTCAAACATTTTCTGAGATGATTCACTCCAAGATGATGATCCACATACTCCCCATGACGTCGCGGCACCCGACACGCCTTACTGCTGCTCTCAGGACCCCGAGTCGGATTTCGAATCATACATCCAGGGAAATATCAACTATCCTTCATCCCCAGTTCCGCCGCCCTTTGACCATGGTCATGAGGAATTAGAGAACATTGAGATGGAGCTGGACGACACCGACGCTCCACAAAAATTTATAGAGACCTTTCCGGGTTGCAGCGATTCATACCCTGGGGGTTCTACCTTTATGGACTTCTTTTGGCAAGACAAGTATGCTCAGGAACGGCAAGAGAATTTATATTACCCTTTTGCCTCCGCAGAAGAGTGGCAGTTCTCCTCTTGGTGCTTGCGTTCCCGCCTCAGCATGGCTGCTCTTGGGCTGATGTCATGCCTATCGTAAGTGCGTATCCCACTGCTGCCTTGAATAGTTCCTGATCGATAAAAGACTAAATGGCTGTCGCTTTCATTTCAAACTGCCAAGGACCTTCGGACATGCATAGAGAGCCTTCCGCCTGGGCCACAGTGGTTATGCAAACGTATGCAACCAGAGGCTCCCACTAAACAACCGGTCCATCTCTTCTATCACCCAGTGCTGGAATGTGTCCAGTCTCTTTTGAGTCATCCCCTTCTCGCTCCCCACATCGACTTCGTCCCTTGGAGAGTTTGGACGTCGGCAGCTCGAATTTGTTGTTTATATGAAGATTGGTTGAGTGGGGACCGTGCGTGGGCGATTCAGGTAACTATTTCCCTTTCCAAGTCACCATCATGGTTATCCTTATCGATGCCTGTAGGAAGCACTTCCTCATGGTGCGACGGTGTTAGGAATCGTCCTTTCCTCGGACAAGACGAATATATCAGTGATGAGCGGAAATTGCATGGCTTACCCCCTCCTCATAAGTCTTGCCAACATTGCTCCAGAAATGTGCTTGAAGATTTCTCTGCATACCTATCTACTCCTTGTGCTGCTCCCCATGATTCCCAAGTTCTCGCAGAAACACAGTCATACCTGGACTCTTCTTCACAATAGACTTATTCACGAGGCATTGAACGAAGTCCTGGCGCCAGTCAAGACTGCTGCGTGTGTCGGGGTCATGATGAATGACCCCATAGGCAATCTGCACTACTGCTACACTCCCATTGCAGCCTACATTGCAGACACCCCCGAACTCTCCCTCATGGCGTGTACGAGCCCGAAAGCATCATCATTTACAATGGTGACAGCTGAAAACTTTGGTGACCCATATCTACATCCTCCATGCACCAGCTCACATACTATTTCTGACATCGACTGAGCGCTGGAAAAGTGCTCTCCAGATGACTACCAAGCGTTCCTGAAGACTGTCAAGACCTTACACTTAAACGGGGTTACTGAACCGTTTTGGGTTGACTGGCTGCTCTCTTGCCCATCCCAGTTCCTTCATCTGGAGCTGCTCCACCATTTTCATCAGTTTGCTTGGGACCACGATGTCAAATGGTGTGTAAAAGTTGTTACACCCTCTGAAATCGATTTCTGCTTCTCCCTTTTACAAACTACAGTGGGATATTGTGGATTTGAGGAAGGCATTTCAACATTGAAGCAAGTTACTGGGCGCGACCATCGTTCCGTTCAGCGGTACCTAATAGGTGTTATTGCTGGTTCGGTTCCCTGCCAGTTTCTCATTGCAGTTCGTGCACTGCTAGATTTCTGCTATCGTGCGCAGGCACCCGTTTTCTCTGATCAGACGTTGGTGAAGTTAACAGACGCTCTTCAACTGTTCCACGATAACAAGGACGCAATCATGCAAGCCGGTGTCCGAGATGGCTGGAAGATACCCAAACTGGAACTACTTCAAAGTGTGGTTTCGAGCGTTCAATGATTTGGTCCTGTCATGCAGTGGTCTGCTGATCCCACTGAACATGCTCATGTCCAGGAGGTTAAGATTCCCGCCTGGATGAGCAACAATCAAAATTACTACAACCAAATTGCTTGCTACTTGGATCGTTCAGACAAATTCTTTCGATTCAATGTTGCCATGTATTTCCAAGCTCAGCCCGAGAAGGCTCATCTCACCAAGGATGATGGCGTTGAATTGGAACAAGAGGACGACGATTCTAGAGTTGAAACAGACACTTTTTCCCTCGAGCACATGAATGTATCTTGTCCGATCATCAACTACTTCGCTATTGCTGACGCCCTCTCCCGTGGTTCTATTCCCAACGCCCTGAAACTGTACTGCACCTTCTCGACCCCAACAACCACCTTTCATGTCTCAAATAAACCATCTCTTCATATGACTATTGACGAAGCCGCTACCCTTTATAGAATCCCTGATCTCTGTCCGGCCATTTGGGAGTTCTTACAACATGTCCAGCGTGGCACAGATCATCACGTCTCAGGCACCAGGTCTCCGGAACTACAACACCCACTACCATCTGATCACCTTCAAATATGGTACAGGCTACGCATACAACAATTCCTCTACCATGACAGCAAAAAAGTCGATGCTCCTCAAACTGTCCGTGCATTTCCTCCCTCTAACGACCGCCCTCACGGACTCTATGATACTGTCATCATGAGTCCTGGGACTGAGAGTGATTGGCCACGAAGGGGCATGCAAGGTAGTTGTGCTTCTACGTTGTGGTCTGTGCCATACTAACTTAAGACATGAATGAAAGGACATGTTGTTGTCCAGCTCAGGCTTATATTCCGCCTGATGAATACTGATTTCCTTGTGGCTTACATCCAGCACTTCAATGTAACTTCTCAACAAGGAACTCATGGCAGCATGCACATGGGAACAGGCATGCATTTCCTCAGAAGGGCAATGAAATCAAACGGGACACAAATCGGGGATGTGGTCCCGGTGGCACACATATGATCTGTCGCACACTTGATACCCCATTTTGGAAAAGAAGCGCATCCTCGCTTGACACAGAACAGTAGCTACGAGCTGTCGAATGATTTCTGGCTCAACAAATATTGGACACCAGAACTCTACTACGCTTTAGATGGTTTGTAGATGTTATATTACTCACTCTGTAATGAAGTAGAAATATGTAATCAGCCTCATGATAGATGATCGGTCGACTGATAGAATTTGAAGGTGTTCGATACACGTCAAATTCAAACCATCACCCCACCGCTCACAAGTGCTTTCCTTCCTCACACACGACTCTATACTCTACAAAGACTGATTTCAATACCAACATGCAAAGGGTAATGGTTATTTTGGTGTTTGATCAAATTGCTGATATTCTCTTACTAAGCAACATATGCCACTCTCTCTATGTGCAGTGCGTTGCCAAGGACCTCAGTCACGCAGCGCACGACCGAATAGCTAACCAGTGGACCCTAACTCTAGCTAGCCATCCCGCCTCAATTCTGCTGCAGGGCTGACACATATCGCGATTCGATGGATGCAAAAGTTGTAGAAGATATGGAACCCCTCCATTGGCCCCTTGATGAAGGTCAAACAAAGAGCTTTCTCGCCAGCATCTTTCCTGATGAAAGATTGTTCCCACCTTCAAATACCGCCTCCAATACCACTGAAGCTGATACCATGAAGTCTGTGCTCACTCTCATGGAAAGGGCATGGCAACGCGAAAACGGCAAGTGGAAATATTTCCCAGAGCTCTCAGACTCGAAGGAGTACGAGGAGGAAGTCGCAGGGTTCTTCAATGACCTGATTTGTCATACTCCACGTTCACATATGATATCTACAAGGTAAGCGAAAGTGCTTTCTCCCAACCTTTGTACGACTAACTTTGTATCAGACGATGGACTGGGAGGGCAGCAAACCAGCCAATGGATGGTCTGAGCAGCGTAGTTCGGAAGCCTGACCTCCTCCTTTGTGAAGAGGGGCTGATCAAGAAACGTTGTGATCAAAACGAAAGATTCAATATGAGGACCAATGTCTATGCAATGGGTGAGGTGAAGAAGAGATACACTGATGACAACAAAAAAGATGCATATGTCGAGCTCGGTGGTAAAGTCGCCTTCCTCCTTGAAGTCCAGGATGGGCGGTACGCAATGCCCGGGATTCAACTTCTAGGTTCAAAAATTGTTCTTACTTTCTTTGATCAGGGTGGCTCCATCTCCACCCATCCCCTCGATATCCACGATCATCCCGAAGAGTTCCTGTTACGCGTAGCGTTGCTGAACTCAGCACACAGCCTTAACGAGGAACTCACGAAGAGTCGCGTCGAGTTAAGGTAAAGCTGAGGAACAAGTCTGATCTCTCTATCCCACTATGGAGACTCGAGGAA
>JBBPTK010000440.1:0-15336 GCA_038094135.1 Spongiforma cf. squarepantsii
CGGCAAACCGGCAACTAGTGTCTCAGCGAAGAACCCACCACAACAACCACAACAGAAAAAAAATAATACAGGAAGCAGAGCCTTGTCTCCTTCCTTCTCTCGTTCCCATCATCATCATGGACCTCAGCGACTACGAACTCGACGTGGCCGACGACGCCTACGATGACCCCAACCCGACCGCAACAGGCGCCAAGCGCGCTAGTGGATACCAGCTCACCAACGTCCTCAAACTTCCCCGGGCCACCACCTATTCCACCCAGGCGCTCTATGGTTCCGTCCCGTCTCGTCTCGCACGAGAACGCCCCACGCTCATCACCTCACCACAGACCAGATTCACGCGGGAGACATCAACCTCGAACCCGAATACCAGCGAGGTAATTTAAAGCCCGTTCGTGACGCCCGACCGACGAGACGTCTGACGAATTCCTTACCTTGACAAAGACGTCGTGTGGCCCGAGTCGAAACAAATTGGACTCGTCGACTCCATCTTTCGCAACTTTTACGTTCCGCCTATCATTTTCGGTATCCCCCATTCCGGTCCTACGGTCCATTTCTCCGGAACTGATATGTGTATCGGACAGTGTCGCACCAGCATGAAGACGGCTCCGAGACCAAGACGTGCATCGATGGGAAACAGAGGCTCACTTCTATCCAAAGGTGGGGTTCATTTCCTCTTTCATTTTCGCGCGGTCGCTCATGCTCGGAATAGGTTCATGGATGGTCAGGTATGTCTCTTTCCTTTTTACATGATGAGGCGTGTTCCGACCGTCATTTCCTTGGCCTGCGTTTCATTTAGATACCTCGTAAGTGGTTCATCTCTCATGCTGTGTTCGCGTTCTCATCGTTCATTCTAGATCGGGACCCGTACGTCTGTTTCAACTACTGACCAAAACACATATTCAACATATGTCCACGACACAGGACCACAGGTACTAAGTATTGGTACAAGAAATGCCTACCTGGGCGGGGACAAGTGCTACCCGACCGATACAAAAGATTGTTCACCAACAAGCAGGTCGTCTGCGTAGAGTATCAAGATCTCCCCGACTCGGAGGAACGAGAGATCTTCCAGGTAAGTCGAAGCCTTTTTCGTTTTGCGAGTCCTTGATCGACGCCTTGTCTTCGTCAGCGTGTCCAGCTTGGAATGGCACTTACCCCCGCTGGTACGTCCTATCGCCCATTTCTCTCTCCGCTTGACTTGACTCTTGTACTGCAGAGAAACTCCAAGTGATCAACTCGCCCATGGCTGCCTTTGTTCGCAAGCTACAGGCACAGTATTTCGCTTCAGGCAGTCCTTTCGACGCTCAGGTGTTTGAGTGGGATCGTTCGCGCGGAGGCGAATTCCGCTGTATCGCCCAGAC
The DNA here is from genome assembly GCA_038094135.1 of Spongiforma cf. squarepantsii. Lineage (NCBI taxonomy): Eukaryota > Fungi > Basidiomycota > Agaricomycetes > Boletales > Boletaceae > Spongiforma > Spongiforma cf. squarepantsii. The sequence goes on from JBBPTK010000440.1 coordinate 1,362, forward strand.
CCTCTACGTCATCGCCAAGTACCCCACCATCACTTCGATCGGTACCATCGTCCAGCTCGAAAAATGGCTCCACAACCCTGTCGTGAGAACCACCAAGGGCAGAAAAAAGACGAGATCGGTGACGAAGAAGAGGGCCAAGTTGGACCTTGACTCGGACGAAGACGAGGATGAGGAACAACAGGACCTCTCCCAAGATGCCAGCTTTCTCGCGCGCGTACACGCTACGATGAGCACGTTTTCCAAGCTGGTTGGAGACGAAAGTTTGCACGCTCACTTTTTGCGCCCCGAATGGCGAGTGGCGCCGGTGGAGTTCGTGATGATCTCGTTGTTGATCTCTGTGGACAAGGATGCGCTGACGACGGAGGCGTTGGCGGTGCGGATCAGAGAGATGCGGATGTGGGTGCGAAAGGAGCACGTGGATGTACGAATGAACACACGTGTGGCCAAGACGATGTTTGAGTTCATACAAGAGAAGCCATCGACGACGTCTGTGCCGATCGCTGGATCATCGTCGACGCCGACGCCGACGGCCGGAGTCGGTATCAAGAGGAAGAGGGAAGAAGAGGAAGAGATGACGGGAGTAGAAACGGTATGGAAGCTTGAGCCACCTCCCACCCCAAACGTGCCTGCCACTCCGGGGGTCGGGACGAGGACGACGGTGACGGTGACCACTACGACGCCGCAAGTACCTCCGCCGCCGAGGCCGGACCGACTGTTGGCCGTGCGAGCGACCAAGGAGGCGATTCAGATTGCGCCGCCGCGAGTGACCCCTCCTCAGACTCTGACTCAGACTCTGATCGCGCCTCCGCGGGTGACGCCACCTTCAAATTGGATTCCGGCTACGCCGTCTTCTTGGACTGAGGCGCCGCTGCCGGCGAGCACGACGCCGTTTGAACATGGTGGTGTGGGTTTCCTTGCTTGATGTAGCTCCCCCTTTTCTTGGACGTCTTGTTGATATGTGTATGTTTCCTTTTATTTTGAATCGGTTGGCGGTGGATCGCTTCGATACTTTTTTTTTTTTAAAGTATATATTATCGAGTCAGGATGAGAACAACGTTTCGCTTGATGGCATGTGTTGTATGTACCCCTTGCCTGTCGTTTATAGCGTAGTAGAAGTAGATCGTACACTTCGTTATCGACGGCGTGACGACCGAAGTGAGGTCACGACTTCCTCGTTTTTCATATGATAAGCATTAGCCAGCCAAGTATCTCGACGACCTGGGCCCCAGGGGTGGGATAGGTGTCACGAGCAAGCAGATACTCGCATACTTATCAGAAGCTCGAAGGTGCCTTGACGGCAATCGCTGCTGGCAGTGTCAGAAAGTGACTCAAAATTAAGTATTGTTGATGCCAACTTGAGGTTTATCGGGCTCTTATGTTAGTTCATCCATTCATCATTGATACTGATCGCACCTGATAACGAGTTCTGTCTCTGCTACTTAGGTTTGCCGTGCATAGATAACGCGTAGGATCTTTCAGACTCCGCACGTGTCGCGACTTCGAGTTGTACAACTCCATGGAAACCCTCCGAACTGGCAGTACTTGTGAATACTACATCGTTTGGAAAAGGTTCGAAGGATAGGTTCTAATTTATGCACTTTGTCACAGCCTTCAAGCAAATCACAACTGCTATGATGGTTTGATGAACGTCGAAATTCAACTTGGCCCTAAATCACCCATTTCGAAGGGCCAAACGCGTATGTTCAAGTTATCTTATCTTCGGTTGTTCAAGAATTCTACTCGGGTATTGTGATTGGATCCCGCACACGTTGCTGCACGGCTAACACTGGCAACTAGCGGTCCGACTCTCCCAACTACGTGGGCTAAAAAAAAACGCTACTCTCAGGCTGCTTCTACGTCTGCCGTTCAAGATTGACCGCGCGACAACGAGATGAGATCCCATCTGAAACCACTCGCGGCAACCGCAACTGCGTGGCCGCCCTGTGTTGAAACACCACTATAACCTGGGCGTACGACGCGAAACGGGATCGTTGATGCCTATGATATTCAACTTCTCGGAGTTGTCATGCACGTGTGTATCGTCGAAGCGAATTACAAGCCCACGACGCTCATCTGGTTGGTGGGTCGGACTGGTAAGAGCTCCAATCTCCACTTCTTTTTTTCGTATGCGATGTCACTGTGCTCACAACTTGCGTTCCATCTCATCTCACGACAACACGTACCTCTCTGAACGTTTCCCGCCGGTGGGACGATCCAGATGCCATGTCAGTTCCTATCAGACGAACCGTCTGGATCGCATCAAGCTCTGCCAAAAAATACAATAGGAAACATGCTGAAAAGTTCGTGTTTCAGACACATGACGACCCATGACTGGACCCTTGTCAACCCCTCCTTGATCTTTCTTCGTATGCGACGGGCGACGTGATACCAACATTTCTCATGTCGGGCCTCGGACGCACTTGACGGGGGGTCGCTTAAAGTCACCGGGATATCATAGCCTGGTGTGATTCCAACTCTAACCCAACATCTCATTCGTCCGTTTCTTTCCCGCCTCCTTTACTTATACCCCTCCTCTTCCCCCTCCTCCTCCCGTTCGTTCCCTATCGAGGCTGCCGTTCTCACCCGGGGTGCTGTGATTATGAAGAGTGAATTCGACGGCGACTGGCCGCATGCGGACACACCGAGGAAGGCGGAAGGTGCGTCTTTCGTCCTTGGTCTGCGGGGATGAAGAACTTGGACTGACGGTATCGGATGGACAGATTTGGTCGCCCAGATTGCTGATTTCGATGACCCCAACATCGACTATGAGAACGCCATCGCTGGTATACTCGGTGAGTTTGGACGAGGAATGGGATGACGTTCTCTTGACTCGTTTCGTGGGGCAGAGGACGATTCGCCGTATCCAGAGGTACGATCGGCGGTGTCCAACACGGACGATCCGACTATGCCGGTATCTAGCTTGCGTGTGTGGGTCATGGGTGAGTCGTGTCGTGGCCGACATGGGTGTTTTCCTCTTTCTTACAAATTATGACAACAGGCATCATTTGGGCTGTATTGCTTTCTGGGATGAACCAGTTCTTCTTCTTCCGTTATCCGTCTGTCAATGTTTCTGGCTTTATTGCCGTATTGATATCGTTGCCGATGGGTCGTGCATGGGCTGCGGTGCGCAACTGTCTTTTCTGGTGTCATCCGTATATGTACGTGCTAACATATACGGTGTGCCCACGCGTGTATAGGTCGTTCCCAATTGGCGCGTTTTAGGCATTCCTCTCAACCCGGGTCCGTTTACGGTTAAGGAGCACGTGTTGTTGACCATCATGGCGAATGTGGGCGCAGGCTGTATGTGTCATACATCGCTTGAATGACTGTTGGACATGATTCTGATGCGGCTTGTGTGACATGTAGCGGCGTACGCGGTATGTGGGCTTGGATTCGTCATCTGCCAAGTCTCTTTTTGACCGTGGTTGGGTTGGATTCAGACGGATATCGTTGCGGTGCAGCGGGTGTATTATAATCAGACATACAACTTTAGCTGTGAGTGTTTCTGCTCGTGATTCTCCACTATGATGTCATCGTGCGACCTATTTCAGACCAGTGGATGTTGGTCATGTCTACGCAGCTTCTCGGCTTCTCTATTGGTGGTGTTCTACGGCGGTTCCTCGTGCAGCCCCCGTCTATGAGTACGTCGTCCATCTTCGTTGCTTCCCACGTGTCACTCAGGCTCTACTTGCAGTCTGGCCCGCCAACTTGGTCACCTGCGCTTTGTTCAACACGCTTCACGCACAGTCATACGCCGGTATGGGCACGCGCGGGGGTATCTCGCGCGAGCGCTTCTTCATGTACGCGTTCGGTATTGCGACGGTTTGGTATATCATGCCTGGCTATCTGTTCCAGGCGCTCTCGTACTTTTCGTGGGTGTGCTGGTTCGTCCCGAACAACATTGTGGTGAACCAGCTGTTTGGGTACATGAACGGATTGGGGATGAGTTTGATCACGTTCGACTGGGCGCAAATCACGTATATCGGTGCGTTCGAGGCCGTCATTTGGTCTCACTTGTGTGGACCGGGGGGTTGAGCTGAGCTGACATGGCGGTTTCGTTGTTGAAATGTTTAGGCAGTCCCCTTGCGACGCCTTGGTGGGCCGAGGCCAATATCACGACTGGCTTTGTGTTTTTCATTTGTATGTTCTCTTCTCGTTTGTGTTGTGTGACGATTTATGGATGTGTGCTTCTGACAGGGTTCCTGACTCCTCTGCTTTATTATACCAACACGTGGTATAGCATGTACCTTCCGTGCGTGTCATGACGGTCTTCTTTCTTCTTTCCGTTACCGACGGTGTGCCTTGTACAGCATCTCGTCGCGTATTTCGTACGACAACACGGGTAGCACGTACAACGTCACCCGAATCATCAACTCGGATGCGTCTTTCAACCTGACTGCCTACCAGGAGTATAGTCCCCTCTTTCTCTCGTACGTCGCATCTGCTCCATCTTGTGTAGAGATGATATTGATGTCCCATTCTGTGAACAGGACAACGTTTGCCTTGTCTTACGGCCTCTCCTTTGCGTCCATCACCGCGACGTTGACCCACGCGTTTCTGTATTTCCGGAAACAGATATGGATGCAGAGCAGGCGCTCGATGCACGAGCAACCGGATATTCACGCACGTCTGATGGCGCAGTACAAGCAAGTTCCCGAATGGTGGTATGCCATCATCTTCCGTCAGTCCATTTTCGTGATCGTCGGACGAGATGGCCGGATTGATGGTCCTTTATACAGTGTCGATGTTCGTGTTTGGGATCATCTTGATCGAAGTGTGGCATACGGAGTTCCCCGTCTGGGCGTTTATATTGAGTTTGCTTATCGGTGGGTGCGATTGTGGAGAGGTGAATGGGGTGCTGATGGTGTGTGTTGAACATAGCCATGGTGTATGTGGTGCCCGTCGGCATGATTCAAGCCATTACCAACCAGCAGATTGGGCTTAAGTGCGTTTTCGTCGTTGACTTTTTCGTTGAGGATCTGGCACTCATGCGTTGCTGCAGTGTGATTACGGAATTGATCGTTGGATATGCGCTCCCCGGTAGACCGATCGCTATGATGATGTTCAAGACGTGGGGGTATATCACCATGGCTCAAGGTGCGTCCCGACGGGGACATCTGTACTTTTCTGACCTTGTCGGTTTCTTTAGCCCTTACGTTTGCTGGCGATTTCAAGTTGGGTCACTACATGAAGATTCCTCCTCGTTCCATGTTTTGGGGTATGGTCTTTCATTTCCTTTTTGGCTGTGAAAATCTGAATGTGGTGCAGGTCAAGTGGTTGCAACCATGGTCGCGGGTACGGTACAGCTGGGCGTGCAAGCGTGGATGTTTAGCCATATCCCCGATATTTGCAGCCCGAAGCAGAAGAACGGGTTCATCTGTCCAAATACGGAGGTGTTTGGGACGGCGAGTATCATTTGGGGTGTCATTGGGCCGATGAGGGTGTTTTCCCCGGGTCAGCTATATAATGGTGCGTTTCTGCATGACGTTTGAAACGGGGGAGGAGGACTGACTCGTTGATGGCGATATGGTAGCGCTCACGTACTTTTTCTTACTCGGTGCGCTGTGCCCGCTTCTGGGGTATGCGATCCATGTCAAGTGGCCGAATAGCTTCGTGCGTTATGTCAAGTGCGTTTCTCTTCTTCGACATGTGATCGACGTGGCTGACGAGCGGGTGTAGTTTCCCTGTCATGTTTAGTGGCTTGGGGGCCATTCCGCCGGCCAGCGCGGTCAACTACGTCCCATGGGCGATCGTCGGGTTCATCTTTCAGTACCACGTCCGTCGACGATACTTTTCGTGGTGGGTCAAGTACAACTGTGGGTCGTCACGACGATGTGTTTGTGTTTGGGGCGACGTTGGCTGACTTTTTTGCGCACGATAGATGTCTTGTCCGCTGCGCTGGACTCGGGTGTGGGGTTGGCTGTGATCCTCATCTTTTTCATACTTCAATATCCCAATAATGGGACGATCGGGGCGACGACGGTGCAGATGTGGTGGGGGAACACCGTATTTCTGAATACGGCGGACGGCAAGGGGTTGCCGTATAAAGTGATTCCTGAGGGTGGCACGTTTGGGTGAGTGTTTTCGTTTCATTTTCGATGACGTGGGGGGACGGATATTGAACTCGGGTTGTCTAGACCTAAGAAGTGGTGAAAATGGTTCTTTTCCTTTCTTTTCATGTTGCTTCTTCTCGTGGTGGATAATTTATTTATCAAGTTCTATGTGATGCATGTAATACATTGATGACATACCCGTTCGCCTTGGTTTTCTGAGGTCTGTTTTTTTTGGCGCTACAATGAATTTGCTTGGTTTGCAAGTTGTGGGTGGTGTAGATACATGATAGACCCGGTTTGATTTTTTTTTTTTCAGCGGATTTCTATCTAGTGAAAAATTTAGTAATGAAGGACGACGTGGTGTAGTGAGGATCTTGGACTCGCGAATACCAGTCAAATTGCACAAATTACGGCTAGCCCACAGAAGTTTGCGGTCGAGGAGATGCTCGGTGGCCAAAGTCGAGCACGCGAACTGCGTTGGGCCAAGTCGTGTGAAAAGGGGAGACATGCTTCCATTTTTGCTTCCACCTCGTCAATATTACAGCGCTTGTGTGGCGCATCCGCTCACCATCTGGTCCGCTTACTTCACGTTACCCCACCCAGTAGGTTGTGCAATGGGCTCTTGTGCAGTGGCAAGAACGAGGACGTGCATCAGCGACCAAATCGGCAGAAGTGCGTTTTGCAGACGCCGCTCGTGGGACAGTTAACCCTCCACTTCCGGATTACATTTATGCCTCCCGAGTCCGTAGGATCTATCCAGGTCCAGTAAACTGCGTGCCAGTGATCGATGATCACTACTTTTGCATCATTCAATTGACCAGTTCCGGCGTCCCTGGGAGGTTATGTATGTATGTATCTATCACGGTTGGGAGTGCGGCCTGCCACGTAGCGCTCCATGAAGCTATTCGGGGCTATGAAGAGCGCCACAGTCATCGCACGATCAACTACCCGTTCTCTCAGATCACACGGTTGTGTTCTGTTGCAGATCGAAGCAGCATATGTATGAAAGTGTCCTATCGACGTCGTCCACGTCAAGGAAGAGGTTTTTCTTTCTTCGATCCCGCTCGTGCAACGTTCGACACCCATCTAATAATTCCGGTACGACCGTCATCTCTCCACTTTCCCCCGTTTGGTCCAGTTGGCTAATGGCCGAGCAGCATCGGCATTGCATGTGTTTTTGGAATCCAGGACAACGTATCGCGATGTGGTTTCTGCCATCTTCAGACAGCATGTCTACTATCTCTTTGCCTGGTGGATTATCTATCATTTCATGCAGACATGCATAAATGATTTTCCGAAAGAAGGGGAACACAATGATCTGTGTTTCAGAATTACGGGGACCCATACTTCTTTCCTAATCGTTGAGTTGGTCACCCACTCGTGGAACATTGACGCCGGGGATCGCGTGTATTGGAAGGATGTCCCTTGAAAGATCGGTGATATCTGGACCTGCAGGTGCTTCAACTTTGGACAGGTGTTCTTTCGATATCTCCCTCTCCCTCATACCCTATCGTTCTCGTTCCCGCATAGCTTTTCTTGTGATTATGGCAAGAGATGCTAATATGATGAAAGACGACATCGAGGTCACTGAGAAGCTAGACCCGTCTGGAACAGTGGAAGGTGTGTCTTTGTCATTGTCAGGGGGATATGTATATCGCTGGGCGTACCATGAAGTTTATGAACTAATGTCGTTCGTTCCACAGACTTGGTTGCCCATATTGCTGATTTCGATGACCCCAATATCGACTATGAGAACGCCATCGCTGGAATACTCGGTGAGCTTGCCGTCTTAACTTGTGAGACAGACGAACATAATCAGTAATCATAACATGAACTTGACAGAGGACGATTCGCCATATCCAGAAGTACGATCTGCAGTTTCCAACACGGATGATCCGACCATGCTAGCATCTACTTTTCGTGCGTGGGTCATGGGTATGTTTCCGCTCGTTTTTTTTCCATTTCTTGTGGCTCTGGACAAGGGGAACAATACTGACGTTCATGGTTTACTTGTCCCACAAAATGGATAATAGGCCTTTTCTGGGCCGTGTTGATTTCCGGAATGCACCAATTTTTCTTCTTCCGTTATCCCTCTGTCGGTGTGTCTGGATTTGTCGCCGTATTGATATCGTTGCCGATGGGTCGTGCGTGGGCCGCGGTGCGTCTTTTTTGCTACCATCTATGTACATGACTGCTAATCCATGTGCTGCGTGGTCTGCACACATATGTACTTGTATAGGTTGTCCCTAATTGGCGCGTTCTGGGCATTTCTTTGAACCCAGGCCCGTTTACGGTCAAGGAGCACGTGCTCTTGACGATCATGACGAACGTGGGTGCGAGCTGTAAGTGGACAAATTGCTCAGATAATCGTTGGGGGGATGTTTCTGACGTTGACGACTTGACGCTGTCACAGCGGCATATGCGGTATAATTTCTTTTGGTTGTTCACCGCGTTGTCTTGACCATATTTGTGTTGATTTAGACGGACGTCATCGCTGTTCAACGGGTCTACTACCATCAGACATACAATTTTAGCTGTAAGTGTCTGCTTGCTGAAAGGATGACTTGCTTGCTTACGGTGCCATCACGGGACCAATTTATCTATCTCTCGATTCAGATCAATGGATGTTGGTTATGTCTACGCAGCTTCTCGGCTTTTCTATGGGTGGTATCCTACGGCGATTCCTCGTGCAACCCCCATCTATGAGTATGTCCTCCTTTCATTGTTCCACTGGATTGAATGCAGCCCCAGTTGCTCACACTTATTGATAGTCTGGCCCGCCAACCTGGTCACATGCGCTTTACTCAATACGCTCCACTCCCAGACTTACGCGGGGATGGGTAAACGTGGGGGGATCTCGCGTGAACGCTTCTTCTTCTACGCCTTTGCCGCTGCGACGTGCTGGTACTTTTTACCTGGATATTTGTTCCAGGCGCTCTCGTACTTTTCGTGGGTGTGCTGGTTCGTGCCAGAGAATGTGGTGGTCAATCAACTATTTGGGTCCGTGTCCGGGTTGGGGATGGGTTTGATCACCTTCGATTGGGCGCAGATCGCTTATATCGGTGCGTTTTCAATTGCCACTTGAATATTTGTATGAATAGTTAAGCTGAGCTGACGCTTGCACGCATTGTTTCGTTTTCTGATTTTCAGGTAGTCCCCTTGCGACGCCGTGGTGGGCCGAGGCTAACATTGCGGCTGGCTTTGTGTTTTTTGTTTGTGCGTCGGTTCTCTTTGAATGCGACGCTCTGTAGACAGTGCCTCCTATTTACAGGGCTTCTCACACCCATACTCTATTATACCAATACGTGGTACAGCATGTATCTCCCGTTCGTGTCACATATCTTCGTCTTCTTTGTGTTGTTGAACCTGTATCGCATACAGTATCTCTGGGCGTACCTCCTTTGACAACAGGGGTAAGACCTACAATGTCACCCGAATCATCAACTCGGATGCGTCGTTTAACATGACCGCTTACCAGGAATACAGTCCTCTCTTCCTCCCGTGCGCCATATTCCCACTTTATATGTACTGAATTTCATATCTGTGGACAGGACGACCTGGGCCATATCCTACGGCATCTCTTTCGCGTCCATCACGGCGACATTGACTCACGCGTTTTTGTACTTCCGGAAACAGATATGGATTCAGACCAGGCGGTCGATGCGTGACCAGCCTGATATCCATGCACGTTTGATGGCGCGGTATCAGCAGGTCCCCGAGTGGTGGTATGCAATCATCTTTGGTCAGTCGACTCATGTTATTGCCGCACGAGTTTGATCAGATTGATGGTCTCCACAGTGACGACGTTTGTATTTGGGGTCGTCTTGATCAAGGTCTGGCATACCGAGTTCCCGGTGTGGGCGTTTGTGTTAAGCTTACTCATTGGTATGTGCAATTGAGGAAGGATGCATGAGGTGTGCTGACGGTGTTTTTGCCTTTTTCGCTCCATGTACGTAGCCTTAGTGTACGTGATACCAATTGGCATGATTCTGGCTATCACCAGCCAACAGATTGGGCTTAAGTGTGTTTTTTCATCGTCTTTTTTAGGTCTATAAATGCTCACCCATACCATCTGACGTAGTGTGATTACGGAGTTGATCATTGGATACGCTCTCCCTGGTAAACCAATCGCCATGATGATGTTCAAGACATGGGGATATATCACCATGGCTCACGGTGCGTGTTGACAAGGATGCGTGTTTCGTCTGATCTTACCGGATAGTTAGCGCTTACATTTACTAGTGACTTTAAAACAGGTCACTATATGAAGATTCCTCCCCGTTCCATGTTTTGGGGTACGTTTTGTCCGCTTTGGTGCAATAGCCGAGTGAATGACGTGATCGGTCCAGGTCAAGTGATTGCGACTATGGTTGCGGGTACAGTTCAGCTTGGGGTGCAATCGTGGATGTTTAGCAATATTCCCGACATATGCAGCTCGAAGCAGAAGGATGGGTTCATTTGTCCGAACACGCAGGTGTTTGGTACGGCGAGCATCGTTTGGGGTGTTATTGGACCAATGAGGATGTTTTCTCCGGGACAGATGTATCAGAGTGCGTCCTCGGCGTACCATTTGAGACGAGACTGACTCGGGGTGTCACGTAGATATCACTTACTTTTTTCTGCTCGGTGCCCTATGTCCGCTCGTGGGGTATGTGATACAAGTGAGATGGCCCAATACTTTTATGCGCTACGTCAAGTACATTATTCCTCAAAGATGGCATCGACGTTGCTGACACGCAGTTGTGTAGCTTTCCCGTCATGTTTAATGGCGCGAGCTACATCCCACCGGCCACTGGGGTCAACTACGTATCATGGGCGATTGTTGGGTTCGTCTTTCAGTACCACGTTCGTAGACGATATTTTTCGTGGTGGGTAAAATATAACTGTAAGTCATAAGACGGTTTGCATGGTTTAGGAAGTTGCTGACCTTCAACATGTAATAGTCGTCTTGTCCGCTGCGCTGAGTTCAGGTGTGGGGTTGGCTGTGGTTCTCATCTAAGTCATCTTTTTCATGCTTCAATATCCCAAGCACGATACCATCGGGGCGACCACGGTGCAGAAGTGGTGGGGGAACACGGTTTTTCATACAACGGCTGACGGAAAGGGGTTGCCGTATAAAGCTGTCCCCAAGGGTACCACGTTTGGGTGAGAGCATTTTTGAATGAGATACCTCTGTACATGGCTCAACTGAGATGTCTAGGCCGAAAACTTGGTGATTCTCATTTCTTTTTATTTTGGTGAGATCGTTTTTATGTAGTTTTTTGTATGATGACTGGAGCATCCCGGGCTATACATGTATATGCTATCGTCTGACTGGGTACTACTTCCCAGCTTGTCACCGCATACTGTATTAGTCAGCTCACTCAGCGACATCCCGCAAGGATGACCGCATTAGTCTGGTTGGCATCAAAATATTCATGCGGAGTTTCCAGCGTGAGTTGTCTCATTCAATTCATTCGCATCAGGCTGTCATCTCTTGGATCTGGAATTTCAGGATTTCTGCGACATTCCCTGGAAACGGATTTTAAATCGTTTCTGCGGGGCCTGTGATGCGGGGATGACTTGAATTGAAAGAACAGGCGGAAGCCAACAGAGAAGATCCGCGGGACCACGAATGCAGTATATACTCGGAGGGTAGGTGGCGCAGACTTTTTCTTTTCTTTTGGTCGATATCCTCGCGGGCATTTCATCTTTCATTCAATGTAGCGGTGGAATTCCGCGAGTTCGACGGTCATATGTATCATCAGCTTGTTTCCCACAACTCGACTCATTGGGCCCCAATCCCCAGAAGTATTGGCGTGTGAACATTGTCATTTTACAAGCCAGGTGACCGACTCATCCGCGGGGAGACATTGATGTCGGGGCTCGGATGAACTCGATGGAAGTCTCTTGAAAAGATCTGGGATGTCTCGTGTCTTGAGCTGTCTCTGGCCTGGGGGTTTTCCGTCATTTCTGTGTTCCTCTTACCCTATCGTCTTCGCTCCTTTGCATCCTCGTTGCAATTATGACAGGAGATGATATTGATATTGTCGAGGAGTATGAAATCGAGGAGAGCGAGGAAGTCGACGAGTCTGGAAAAGCGAACGGTGTGTCTTTGTTTTGTCAGGGAGAAGCAAATATATCGCTAGACACACCATGAAGTCTATGAACTATGAACTAACAAAGTTGGTTCTACAGACTTGGTTGCTCGTATTGCTGATTTCGATGACCCCAACATCGACTATGAAAACGCTATCGCTGGAATACTCGGTGAGCTTGCCGTCTTAACTTGTGAGAAGGATGAACATAATCAGTAACGAAAACATGAACTTGACAGAGGACGATTCGCCATATCCAGAGGTACGATCTGCAGTTTCCAACACGGATGATCCAACCATGTTGGTGTCTACTTTCCGTGTGTGGGTCATGGGTATGTTTGCGCTCATATCTTTTTTCTGTTTCGTGGCTCTAACGATGCTGGTGTCCATGGTTTACTTGTCCCTCATAATGGATAACTACTAGGCCTCTTTTGGGCCGTATTGATTTCCGGACTGCACCAATTTTTTTTCTTCCGTTATCCCACTGTCCACATATCCGAATTTGTTGCCGTATTGATGTCGTTGCCAATGGGTCGTGCTTGGGCTGCGGTACGTCTTTTTGGTACCATCCATGTATGTGATTGCCAATGGATACGATGTGCATGCCTTTATATAGGTTGTCCCTAACTGGCGCGTTCTGGGCATTTCTTTGAATCCAGGCCCGTTTACGGTCAAGGAGCACGTGCTTTTGACGATCATGGCGAATGTGGGTGCGAACTGTAAGTAGGCAAATTGTTTGGATAACTTTTGCCGAATCTTTCTGATACGAGCGGCTTGACACTGTCACGTAGCGGCATATGCGGTACATGTTACACTCGTCGTTCACGACGTCCTTTTGACCGTTGTTGGGCTGATTTAGACGGACGTCATCGCTGTTCAACGGGTCTACTACCATCAAACATATAACTTTACTTGTGAGTGTCTGCTTGCTGAAGGATGTGTCTTGCTCACAGTGCCATCCTTGATTCAGACCAATGGATGCTGGTTATGTCGACGCAGCTTCTCGGCTATTCTATAGGTGGCATTCTACGGCGATTCCTCGTACAGCCACCATCTATGAGTATGATCTCCTTTCATTGCTTATCTAGCTTGGCTCACATTTACTGACAGTCTGGCCCGATAATCTGGTTACCTGCACTTTACTCAACACACTCCATGCACAGACTCACACAAGCATGGGTAGGCGCAAGGGTACCTCACGTGAACGTTTCTTCCTCTACGCCTTTGCCGCGGCGACGTGCTGGTACTTTCTGCCTGGGTATCTATTCCAGGCACTGTCATACTTTTCGTGGGTGTGCTGGTTCGTGCCAGAGAACGTGGTTGTAAATCAGCTATTTGGGACAATGAATGGGTTGGGGATGAGCTTGATCACCTTTGATTGGGCGCAGATCTCGTATATTAGTGCGTGTTGCGCTGGCACTTGGATGCTTGTGCAGGCAGAGGATTGACCTTAGCTGATGGTTTCGCACATTGTTTATTTTTTGGATTTTCAGGTAGTCCCCTTGCAACGCCCTGGTGGGCCGAGGCTAACATTGCGACCGGCTTTGTAATTTTCATTTGTGCGTCGATTCTCTCTGAATGCGACCGTCTGTGAACGATGCCTGTTATTTACAGGGATCCTCACACCCATACTCTATTATACCAATACATGGTACAGCATGTATCTCCCGTCCGTATCGCGTCTTTTTCGTCGTCTTTGCATTGCTGAACCTGTGTCGTGCACAGCATTTCTGGGCGCACCTCCTTCGACAACAAGGGTAAGACATATAACGTCACCCGAATCATCAACTCGGACGCGTCGTTCAACCTGACTGCTTACCGGGAATACAGTCCCCTCTTTCTCCC
>JBBPTK010000441.1:0-15326 GCA_038094135.1 Spongiforma cf. squarepantsii
ATATATAAGATAATATCCTCTATATCATATACTATTTGCATAAATTATAACATATTATGAGTATATTATCAAATATTTACTGGAAGAATGAAGGGGGCTACAAAATAACACATAATTATCTAAATTATTGCTAATTTAGATAATATCAACTAATATGTGTTATTATGACATATTATCTGTACTTATGAGATATTCTAAGAAATTATCTATGGGAGGTTTTCCTGATGGGCCCAAAACAACAGATAATAGTGTTGCCACAGCTCAGCCAGCTGCCTCAATTTCCATAAGGAATATCAGGTCTGCTGAAGTAATAATATTGTAGATAACCATTTTATAACCATATGAACAACCTCCTGTAGCTCGTTTTTTATGAAATGGCTTAGTTCTAAAACAGCTTGGCCAAAAAAGCTGAGCCATGGCAACACTAACAGATAATGTATGTTGTTGAAACATGAACTGAGACAATGGATAATGCAGCATGAGGTGACCTAGTGGTTGTGAGGAACAATAGCTAAATGAGACAAAGAAATAAGTGGGTTAACTGGAAGAAAAGAAATGTATGACTTGTCCACCACACAGCCACATGTAGTGTTTAAAGGTCCGGTCCTAGGACCGCAAAAAAACCGAGACCAAACCAGACCGGACCGATTAGGATTGGTCCCGGTCTTGTCCAGTTGTGGAAAAGATCAGTCTTGGTCTTTCCAGATTTGGAAAAATGAAAGACCAATCAAAAACCAGTTGTGACCAGTCCGGACCGCGACCGATAGGTGGCCCCTATTAGCTACCTATCAACCCCATCTACCATAATTTTTTTGAGAATTTAGCTATTTTTTTTGGTACTTTAATCTTCAATCTAAATTTTAAGGAGGTAAAAAATATATATGTTTATATCTCGAGATTGGATGATCGGATCGACGCGATTAGTAGCTCAGATTCTCACATTTACTCTTTACTAACGCCGGTACAACCACCGCTAAGGTCACCAATCACATCACGATCGAGTAGAAAGTGATCATTCAGGTATGTATTTTGAGATCTAAGATAAAAACTTAAATCACTCATATCTCAATGAGATCTCAACCAATTTTCAAAACTTTTGGTGCGATCAAACCATGGGAATGTGTAGTATATTTCAGGCACCCAAAAGACCAGTTTTCATCGGTCCTGGTCTGGTCTTTCCTGTTTTGGAATTTTCCCACAACCGGTCCGGTCTGGTCTTTTTGCCAAATCACAAAAAGACCAGACCAGACTGGACCTTAAAACACTAGCCACATGGAATGAAGTTGACTGTAACAGGAAGGAACTGGATATTGAAGTGGGAAATACAGTATTGTTAACTTGTATTTACACATAGTGTTTGCAGGTTCAGTTGTGCAACTGGTGAAAGACTGGCAACTGGACTGGACTGCAACTGATTGCAACTGGACTGCAGTTGCAAGTTGCATCAGTTGCTGGCTGAAAAGACTGCAGTTGCCTGCAGTTGTGTAACCAGTTGCAACCGACACAGCCACCCCTATGTAAGTTACCATATTGGGTAATATTTTTTAATTTTTCCAGATTTTTTTTGGCATTTTTTTTGGTCATACATATGTATATGATCCAAAAACTGTTTTTGAGTGTCAAAAAAATGACAAGCCAGACGAAAATGGTCATATCTCACTCATTTCTTGACTGATGTGCATTGTTACTAGCTCAGATTGTAGCTACAAGTCATAGCTACATTCCATACAGCTATTACTAAGTGTGAAAACAACTTACCACATCTCCATAAGTGAACTTGATCACAACTGGTTGCAACTGGTCTTTTGCAGTCCAGTTGCCAGTTGCCTGGGTCTGGGAAAATTCTGAGACCAGTTTTTGTCCGGTTGCCTCATTAGGAAATCGAAAAACCGGACCAGACCGGACCTTTAAACACTATTTACACAGTCATAGGTATTTCTAGACTATAAAGGATTATTTTCTGGTATTCTTAATATATCTTTCCACACCTCTAAGTTCTCATTATAGTTCTGACTATCCCTCAAACTGTTTCCCACTTGCATTTGATATGGAACTTGTTCTCCTCCATTGCCTGACCACTGATCCAATTATTGATCAGACTGTCATCAACCTACTTTAAACATGACTATCTCAGCTAATCAAGAAAAACCTATACTTGAAAATTGTATGAAATTGTTACTATTTATAAAAAAAAATCTGACATTTTTGATAATTTATGACAATTTCCTAGAGGTGTAGTAATTTTTTTTGATAAAAATGTGCACCAAAGTGTAGTAAGAAAGTGCAGTAAAAATGTGTACAAAAGTGTAGTGAAAAAGTGTACAAAAGTGTAGTGAAAAAGTGTAGTAAAGAAGGTGTACAAAAGTGTAGTAAAAAAGTGTACCAAGTGTAGTAAAAAAAACAGACAAAAGTCTACCAACAAGTCTATCAAAGTGCACCAGAGTATAGTGTATTAGCCTTTTGTTAGTGTCTGTACACTTTGTTTATACTGCCACTGCATCAAAAAAAAAATTACCTAAATCAAAAACCCCAAAAATGTGATTTAATGGACACTAGAACTCATGCCTTTTGTGCCTTAGGGCAGACCAGAACAAACAAATGGCCAAAACTACCATAGGGGAGGGCACAGCTAACACTTTTGGTAGTTATCTTAACCTTTAGCTATGCTTTTATATACTTTCTTACTATACTTTTTTAATACCACAGTTGTATCCTTTACTGTACTTGTGCACACTCAGCAGTTTCAGAGTGCAAACCATGAATAGTTTATTCAGTAATGTAACACATATATGTACAAAATGTACAAAAGTATAGTTGTCTACAAAAGTGTAGTAAAATAGTACACAACAATGTATATATGTAAAAGTGTAATAAAAAAGCATACCAAGTGCATGAAAGGGGCATTTAAATGTGTGTCTAGTGAATAAGCATGGTGTATGTATAAAAGTAAAAACATATTCTTGTAAACTATCAGCATTTTTCATGTAATGTTATGATATTATATAGAAATAAAGATACTATTATCAGCATATATTCTATATATCCTTGAGAATTATCATAAATTATCTGAATGATTTTAGAGGATCAGGAAATGTCACATAAAAATGTGAGATTCTTTGTATACAATTTTCAAGTATAGGTTTTTCCTGATGCACCACTGAACAAGAATGTACCCACGAATACATAAATCCATTTGGTTGTGCAGGCCCCCACACAAAGAAGAGCATCTGTGATATGAGATCAAGTGTGAGCATCCACACCTCAGCTGGAACTGGAGGACCCTGCTGACCTGCAACTAGAATTTCAACAAGCCATTTGGGATATATGAAGAAGCTGTGCTCATATGTGATCGAAACTTGCTGGATAGGTTGGGTATTGTGCGGAGGAAGTGCCCAGTTACTGAGGTGGATGTCTGTAGTCACTTGTCCAGAAAACCATGAAGGTTGGGTACCAATGAATCTTGCTGCCATGCCAAGAATCTTGGACAGTCAGCTCAATATTAACAAACTTGCAGGTGATCATGAAACCATGAATTTTGTGTACCAATGAATCTTGCTGCCATGCCAAGAATCTTGGACAGTCAGCTCAACATCAGCAAACTTGCAGGTGACCACAAAACCATGAAGGCTGTGTACCAATGAATCTTGCTGCCATGCCAAGAATCTTGGATAGTTAGCTCAATATCAGCAAACTTGCAGTTTTTCTAACTCACTATTGTAATCTAAAAGTGACTATTCTGACACTTTTTGATTAGAATAGTTAATGTTTAATTATCTATCATGATCTATGTATTTTGGTTGAAAAGTGTCTAAAATTAGAATAATAATAAAATATAGACACTTTTAGATCACAATAGTGAGTTTAGAAAGAGAGTGAATAAAAAAAATAGTAAAATATAGACACTTTTATACAATAGTGACCATTCTAGAATATGATTACTACCCAGTCATATCTCAACAGGTGGTCTGTCAGAATTGAGCATTTTCATTACAAGGTTAACCAATTCAATATAATACAAGTATCAGAAATTCCAGATGGGTGTCTTGTGGAGGTTAGGTACAGTGAAGACAAAACGATTCAGACCATTGTAAACAAGACACAATTGAGCACCATGATCAACACAAAAAGTTTCATCACCAGGTCCAATGGGATTGTGAAACATCACATTCCAGGATTTGAGAGCCTCCATATAAGCATCATAGAATATAAAATCAGCAGGTGCATTGACTGGAATACCTTTTTCAAGATCAAAAAGGTCCATCAAGCAGGTTTGATGGAATGGAGGGAAAGTACCCATTTTACCATCCCAGAAACGAAGAGAAAGGTGGCTTTGAGGAAGTTTGATGAAAACAATTACATCAGAATCTTTTGGCTTATATGTCTTAGAAGGGGTGATCATGAATAAACAAAGAGAGAGAACATGACTTCTTAACTTACCCCTAGGGGGTGAATATCTGCAGTTTGACCCATCCATGTGATAGACACAGGCTCATAGACATCTTCAGTTGGTTCAAGTGTTATGGGATGGTAATAGGGGCAATCCTCAGCACCACACCAGCAACTAGAAGCTTGGTGCTGGACTTGTGGAGTCTGAGACAGCAGCCTGTCAATAAGAAAATGAGGCAAAACAATGTAAACTTTACCCTGTCTTTATTAGACATGCTGGGATTTGGATAGGCAGTAGCAGGGCAGGATGAAAAGGGGTAACCCACATTAGTGCTCCTATCCTTCCTCTCTGTGGCAGTGCAATGATCTGCTTGCCAGCTGCTAGGCCAATGGAGCAAGAATGACTTGCCCTTGAAACTTTTAAAGATTTCAGAATGCCATTGACTTAGACTGTGTGTCCATAGCCTATCACAAATGTCAAGAATTTTCCTTTTGATCCTGCCACTGGCACCTTCAAACATTGACATGTGTTCCCTAAGAGTCACCTGCCATAAGGTGAGTCAGCAATGTCCCCTTTCCATCCTGCATTCGGGTCTCATCATGCCCAATGAAGAAAAAGTAATACCTTGTGTAGTTCACATTATTTTGACTCATTTTCTTATCAACAGGCTGCTGCTTCTCAGACTCCACAAGTCCAGACTATCCAATACCAAGTTTATAACTGTGGGTGTGGTGACAGGCATTATGTTCCCACACATGAAGCAGCTTGAAACACCCAAGAGCCCCAACTCATATCACACATGGGCTGGCATGCAATGGTCCACCCTGTAGGGGTAAGTTAAGAGTTCATATTCTCTCTGTGCATTTATTCATGATTACCCCTAGTTATATAAGCCAAAAGATTCTGATACAATTGTTTTCATCAAACTCCCTAAAAGCCACCTTTCTCTTCGTTTCTGGGAAGGCAAAATGAGTACTTATCCCCCATTTGAACAAAGCTGTTTGATGGACCTCTTTGATCTTGACCAAGACACTCCAATCAACAAACCTGCTGATTTTATGTTCTATGATGCTTCCATGATGGCTCTCAAATCCTGGAATGCAACATTTCACAATCCCATTGGATCTGGTGAAGAAAATTTTTATGTTGATCATGGTGCTCAATTGTGTCTTTTTCGAAAGGGCCTGGGTCATTTTTTCTTCACTGTACCTTACCTTCACAAGGCACCTTTGATTTGGTACCAAGATTGAATTGGCTAACTTCCTTGTAAAGTACTAGAATATTTAATTCTGACAGATTGCCTGCTGCACAGTGCACTCAGAACTGCCATTCAGCCTGACTGAATGAAATGGAACATCAACAGTGCAAGCATACTAGGAAAGTCAGAAGTGCTGGGAGAAATAACCTTCAACCAGCATTAATGAAAAGTTCTACTGATGATGCAGGTGGCTGGAATCCAGCACATTACTTGAACACTGACACAGTGACCAACTCGAGTAAGACAATTAGACTATGGGCTGACCTTCAATCAAGACACTCAGTTAATGGCTCGCCATGGAAAGCATGAGTTTCCGAAATGCAAGTAAATATGTTCATAAGAACATAAATTTATGACAATTGACAAACTGTTCAAGACCTGCAACAACTCCTATGTTCCGGATGGTGTACATACTGTACCTACCAAACAAAGGTTCCGTCAGGTGGTGGCAGTATATTCAGCTTTGATGATATCCGCAAGTTTTTCTGCTGCAGCAAGTACAGGTGCAGTCTGCTCACATCGGCGAATCAGTATCATCATTGAAACATGACAAACAAGACGCACAGTATGTCCTGAAACCAGCTTTGGATATATCGATGCATCACAAACTCTCAGACCAGCCACACCCCGGACTCTCAACTGCGAATCCAACACCGCACTCGGATTGTCCGCTTTACCCATCGCACACGATCCGAACGGATGGTAGAGCGTCTCGATCCTATCCCTGATGATATCACCAACCTCCTCGTCGTTCAACTGGTCAAAATGGTGGTCGAAAAGTGGGTTGGAAGAGCCAACGTTGGTGATATTAGTCAACGGGGCAGTGTGGGCAATCTTGTATGCTCCGCGAACTCCACGGATAAGCACGTCAAGATCATGTTGCGTGGCGAGGTAGCTGCAGGTATGAGTAAGTGACAGCATTAGAAAACAGGCAGAGTGCTTGCTTTGGATCGATGAGTGGATCATCCCAAGGGTTAGCGGATTTGAGTTGAATGCTACCAACACTCGTCGGGCTAAGAACAAAGTCAATGTCTAGTACAATGGAACGAAAAAGTTACAAGCCGCAAGAGTGTAACCAAGAGGGTATATCCATGTAGCCCATGTTTCAATGGACGATTGTGATCCTTGATCGCCGCCGGAAGAAGGATGATCTCGACGTCAGGTGCATTCGGACCAGAGGTAGCGTCTTCGATATCATCGGTGTACTCTGTATGGGGAAATAGCTTTTCATCGTCCGTTCGGAAGAAGGCAGCTGCTTCCGAAACCTAACTCAACTACTTATCAGCTCAGTTGGAGACGAGAGAAAAGGGCACCAACGTTACTAGAAAGGGGACCTGTTCCGAAGAACTGGTATTGTAACAATCCACTTATAAGCTTGTATGCACTGGTTAAATCATACGGTATGGTGTAGTTGAGAGAAATGCCCAGTTTGTCTTCGAAGCGCAGACCAAATGCAGGGTGGTCACTGAGATTAGTACCTACGCCAGGAGAACCGACGACGACAGGAATGGCAAACTTCTTCAGGAGAGGTATAGGACCAACTCCAGAGAGCATGAGGATCTGGGGCGTGTGGACCGCGCCGCCGCTGCAGTGGATTGAGAGAAGTGACGACAGGTAAACGGGTGGGGCACACACCAGACGATGACTTCCTTGCGAGCTCTAACATGAAAGACGCGGTCTTGTTTCTTTGAGTTGGCAAACTCGACTGCGATGGCACGCGGGGTACCAGAAGAGGAATCGAAGACGATCTTCGTGACGCGGGCGAGGGTAACAACTTTCAGGTTCGGTCTCGCGAGGACGTCGAGAGTGAGATAGGCCGATTCGGCGGACACACGTTGGTGGCGACTGTCGATATACGTCACTGGAATCAAGTAAGCCAGTTACAGGGGGAAAGCGAGTAACACTCACTTATCTATCGCGAAAGGTTAATAGGTTATTTGATAACACGCCAAGGAATGAGGCTTGCCTTGTTGGCACCAAGTGTGCCATTCGAAGTGGTAAAGTCAGGGCTAAACGGTACGCCTGCATTGATACTGGCTTCAACAAAGAGAGGGCTTCCCTCCCAAATGTGGGCATTATACCCAACGGTGACGGGGCCGTGTGAACCACGAAGGGAAGCATCGACGTATGGGAATCTGGGGTCCGAAACGTAATTTTCAAACTTGCGGAAGTAACTGTGGGGAAACAATGAGTGTGGGAAGAAAGGAAAAGGACGAACACCGACGTTTCGAGATGTTTCCAAGACCAAGAATCGTCACCAACGATGGCGGCGAACTCGTCATAGTCCGAGGGCGCCCCGTATTGGGCCCTAAGGAGGTGAGCAGTTAGAAAAGCATATAGAAGTGAAAGACATACATGAGAGCATTTATGGAAGAGCCTAGTTGGTGAGGTCAGAACCAATAAAGGAAAGGGAAGAGAGTACGTACATCCACCAAGGAGACGGGCTGGAAAGCGTGAGCAGAGACAGGGAAAAGGTAGCGAAGGACGTACCGCGAGGCCAGTACTTTTTCTTGTTGGCAGCATGCTGTTGTGGCTCGGTGTAGAAGTTGTAGTCGTGTTGACCGCGGAAGAGCTCAGGGAATCCAGCGGGGGTTCTGCTCTCCCAGATCGCTTTTCCACTGGAACGAGTGAGAAAAACCCAAGGGAGAAGAGAAGAGACACACCTGGGGCCAGCCTCGATGAGGAGGACGTTTAGATCGGTACGCTCGGAAAGACGGGAGGCCAGGACACAACCGGCGGGACCTGACGAAAGTGAGAGGGGTGTCGGGATGGGGAGGCAGGTGCTCACCACCACCGACGATGACAAAGTCGTACTCGTCATTCGCGACACGCGCCGGGTCGGTGATGAGCGGTGTGCGACGGTTGAGGAGGAGACCGATCATGGGGTGGCTGTGTCTGGCAGTTGCCCTGTTGCTGCTCACCTCGCCGAGGATGGTTCCCGAAAATGCGCCCCCTTCGAAAGCGTCTCTGCTCAAGTGGTGGACTCAGTTCACGAACGCACAAAAGTCGAAGAAATTCCCGGAATACAACCCACGTAAGTCCAACCGAGTATCGAACAGCATCCTCTCTCTCACACTCCCCAAGCGACGGCCTCCGACCACCACACCGTCTTTAGTAAGCCTCTCAAGGAGTCTCTCAGACGGGCCAGCGTACAGATATCGACCGCCAATGCCGACGGTGATCTCTACGTATGGGGCTACATCCCCGTCGTCGTCGCAAAGTGGTCCGTCCATCTCTCTCTCTCCACCTATTTACCTCATTCCTCGCCAGTGGCCTCTACCTCAAGGAAAACGGTTCGCCCCTCTTTCTCTTTGACCCACCCCCGCTCATCTCTCCCAGCCACCGAGGTCGAAGGTACCTTCCGCGTCAACGGCTCCGCTAAGCGCATGCGCGACCTCCAAGCCGCCTTCGAAACTCCCCCTCGAGTGCGTGTGCTCCCTCCCTTTCCACACCCTTTCATTCACCCCGTTCTAGTTCGGAAAGTCGCTCGATTGGAAGACGGAACGCTATACCACACACGACGTCGCCAGTGTCTTTCGACGCTATCTCACCCAGATGCCTGCAAGTTCCGCCCGTCCGGTCTACTGCTCACTCTGATCTTCTTTTCCTCGTCCAGGAACCTGTCATCCCTCATGACATGTACCACGATGTGAGTCCTCGCTTCTGTCTCTCTGCGCATCCCTCACCACCCTTTCAAAAGTTTCGAGATGCACTCGGTTCGTACCCACTTTCAGTTCGCAATCGTCCCTCACCTCTCCCCAGCGAGACAACCGTTCAATCACGACAGTGTCGTGACCACCTACAGGCACTTGATTACCCGCATGCCCAGAGCCAATCAATATCTCCTCCTCTATGTCCTCGATCTGTTATCTGTTTTCGCACGTAAATCGGACAAGAACCTCATGACAGCTGCCAGTTCGTCTTGTGCTCTCTCATATCTCCTCTTCTCTGACCACCCCTCAGATCTCGCTGTTATCTTCCGTCCCGGTCTCATTTCTCACCCTCGTCACGAGCTCTCTCCTGGCGAGCATCTGCTCAGCCAAAGGGTTCTCGAGTTTCTCATCGACCAACAAGATTCCTTCTTGCTTGACATACCACCCCCGCCCCGTTCAGATCCCTCCTCTTCATGGCGTCCGCCACCCCGTCCTAATCCACATCCACCACACGACCCCGATGACCCCGATCTCGTCATACTCACTTCTGATGACGAACGTCCATCTACCGATGGATGGAAACGCGTCGGAAAAGATACGAGACGCATTACACGACGCCGCACAACGCACGAACCTCTCGGTGGGTTACCCTCCTCTGCGCCCGCGCGCCTTACCCTTCCACGTCGCTGAACACCGACTCTTTTACTTTAATTTCTACTTTGGAATCTTTGTCATGTTTGCTTTCCATTATCTCTTTTTTTCTGATCGGACCGGATATCATGTACAGATTCCATTGACCGCTCAGAAACGCCACTGGGCTCGAATTCGCTCTCTCCCGTTGCTGAATGGCCCCCATCCTGCTCAGGCGTCGCCACGCCGGCCTCTCTTAACCGCAGTCGAACTTTGCCTTCCCAACGAAGTAGCTCCGAGGATGACAGACACCGTTCGAGGTTGAGAAAGCAGCGACCTATTCCAGAGGGACTGAGCCCTGGAGTCAATCTGAGTGCCTAGCGCCTTGGGCAGGAACGATCAGTTCTACAAGCGACGAAATGGGTAATCAGGGCCTTGGCGCGCGTTGTGATATTGTACCTGATCTGTCGAGGAAGGATGGAGCGAGTCGCAACAATGCACTGCTCAATGTCTGGTCCTGCCGGCCGTTCTTGTATAGTTTTTATGTGTTCGATGGCTCGGTATCATAGTAGCACGAATGTATATTTTTAACCATGGTCGGCTCGCCATGGGGATAAAATATTTGGGGATAAGAATTTTTATTTTTATTTTTGGAAATAGTCTGAATTAGACACTTGGTTAATACCTTACGGGCGCCCTCGCACTCCAACGTGGGTCCCCCCTTTCTCCCCTCGCCCTCTTCCTCAGTCCGCAGAAATGCAACGTAGCGACGACTACGTGATGCGCGAAGTACCTTCCTACCAAGACAATCCTCCCATGGCGTCTACTCCAGAGATGCAGAATTATTATGACGACCCCGTACGTGTTGCCCTTCTCTGAAGCGAAGCCATATATTTAAATAGTACCAAATATTTTTCCTGGATCCATCCCTTCCTCGCTCCATCACCATCACCATCTACTTCCCGTTCTGCTGAGCAGCCCGTCCAAAGCCAATCCGGCATCCACGCTCCTTCCTCCTTACATTCAACATCCAACCCCAACTTTAGGAACTCACAACCCTCTGGCTACGCCGAAGCTCCCTACATGTCCTCCGCAAGACCGTACGAGAATCTGGACGCCCCTCGCAACAGCGATTGGCTCGAGCAGACGCAACGGTCCAACAAGCGCTCCAAGTACATCGTCAGTGTCTCGTCTCTATTACGACCTGAACCCATCTCACTGTGCCCGCCCGGGTCTTCTCAGGTTATTGGTTCCGTACTGACGCTTGCGGTCCTCATTGGTGTCGGCGTCTCTCTTGGTATCGTGCTCTCGAGAAAGAACAGCAGCAGCAACAACAGCAGCTCGTCTGGCAATGCCCCTGCTGGCACCAATCCAAACGACCCCAGCAACTTCCAGAAAAACCCTGCTTTGAAGCAGTCGTTCTGGGGTATCGCATACACTCCCCTTGGTTCTCAACTACCCAACTGCGGTGCCACTCTTGGTCAGTCCACCCTTCATTTTCCCATGTTGCAATGTATACCAAACTATCGACAGAATCCGTCATCGAGGACATACAGGTATTTGATACATAATCTTTTCCCTCGTCGTGCAACTCATCGTCCCCGAGCTCATGTCCCAACTTACGACCAACATTCGTCTCTATGGCTCGGATTGCAACCAGTCTTCACTCGTGCTGGCCGCTATTCAAGAGACTCAGGTCAACATGAACGTATGGCTTGGAAACTACCCTTCTGCCACAGACAATGGAACTGCCTATGAACGTCAGAAGGGAGAAATCCAGACTGCGCTCCAGCAATTTGGTGCTAGCCATGTCAGCGGTATCACCGTCGGGAATGAATTCATCCTGGAGTGAGTGTCTGTGCTAATATCCACTACATCTCTCTTATCGGTCAAACAGTTATATCACCAGCGCAGGTCAAACCAACCCCAACGGCGCGGCTGGAAACGCAGGCATGTTGTTATTCTCGTCGTGATACACCTCATCTTAATGTTTTATTAGCCGCTGCCATGCTGGTACCATGGATACAAGACACCCGTACTATGCTTAGCTCATTGAACTTGGGGAAGACCATACAGGTTGGTAACGCTGACGCAGGAAGCTACTTCAACAACGAAGTGCTCGCAGCAGCGGATTATGGCATGGCCAACGTTCATCCATGGTTTGCGAACCAAAGCATCCAAGATGCAGCCGGATGGACATATGAATTCTTCCAGCAAACAGACGTTGCGCTTGCCAATAACTTGACCAACAAACCTACCATGTACATCGCTGAGACGGGTTGGCCGACGGTATGCGACCTTGGGAACTGATCAACCGTCGCGCTAAATTTTGCTCGATTAGAATACGTCGACTTTCAACTACAACCCGAATGACGGTCCTTCACTGGCTTCAGTTGCCAATTTGCAGGTATGCTTGCCCAAATTTTTACCCCGATTGACGGCACTCAGACATTTTCAGTACTTCATTGACTCGTTTGCTTGCCAAGGCGAGTACTATTTATATACGAAAAGTTCACATACGGAGTGCGAACTGATTGTTCCTGTCTTAGCAACCCAAAATGGGACGCAGTACTTTTTCTTTGAGGTGTGTTCCCACTTGTTTATATAAACACACTGGCTCATCCTGCTATAGTACCAAGACCAACCATGGCAGGTGTGTATTTGTATTGTCCAGGTTAATGGGATATTGACGTTGCATCCCAGGCTCAGCAATACGGTGGTGTTGAGGTTGGTGTTCTTGTACCAGCTTTATGGTGATGACTCACTTATGTCGACAGGGTTACTGGGGCCTGTTCGATGAGAAGTAAGTCCGATAAGCGACCATGTCTGGTTACGTTGAGATGAACCGTACCCCTGTAGCAAAAACTTCAAGAACCTTACCATTCCCACCTGCTCTTCATCGAGTTAGTCAAGTCTTATTTGACTGTGGAACTTCCCATTCGATGTCCCATCTGTAACCCGATTTACGCGCTTTCGCCCGACTCTTTCTATGTATCTAATTGGACTTGTATTTTGTTCTACTCTTGTGGATCACGGACCTTATTTCCCGCTTCGTCCCATGTCCCCGGTATCTCGACGATTATACTGTCCCGTCCTCCATCCATACCTCGACGGTCTATTGGTACAGACCTGATGTATTCATCATGTGGCGGGACCGGGTGACGGACTGGGGGAATTCGGACGTTTTCCGTTGGTGATACACTCTTTTAGACCGCTTGGCGAGGAACATTGTGAGCTCGCGCGTAATCTCTTTTTCCTGTTTGTTATACCGAGGACGACCGTGATCAGTCTCCGTTGCAGAGTACCAGTACATACCTTGTTGTTTTCTGCATTTCTTGAGTCTCGACATGATGGTCCGATCCGTCGTGACAGCACTCGTAGGACATAGGCACAAAAATACATATTATTATTATTATTTACAGTCATTCATTCTAAGTGACATGACGAACTTGAAGTAATATGAAAAAGTCAAATTTTACAAATAATCAGAGAAAAAGATGTGCATCAGCCGGGAGTCGAACCCGGAGCTAGGCCATGGGAAGACCCAATGTTACCGCTACACCACTAATGCGTGCCTTACAGTACCAGCATTGTCTGAGTATGATCGTCTGGTTGATATTCCCGACCGAAAGAGACGAACGCATAATGGTCCGTTTATTCATGATTACCGTCTGCAAACACCTGAGCGCATTAGTGGTGTAGCGGTAACATTGGGTCTTCCCATGGCCTAGCTCCGGGTTCGACTCCCGGCTGATGCACATCTTTTTGTTTTCCGGAAGTGGGGCGCGCGCATGCATGAAACATTAATCCTATTGCAGAACGAGATGATATCGTATTCGTCAGTGCTTGTCAAAAGGCGGCGATCGGTCTCACAAGATACGTGTACCGAGGACAGGACCATGACGCCAAGCTTTCATTCGCTCCTCTCCATCTCGACTTCCCAAATCTCTCTCACGCCCTGTCTGAACCAGACCACGTTCCACTCTACGAGGCCCCTCCTCATCTCGAACACGGGCGTAGGCAACGAGGCGACGAGCGCTAGATGGGGCGTGACGAGATGATAGGTGAGGGTGACCGGTTGGGACGGTGAAAGGGACGTCGATGCGGACGGATAAGACGTATTCGTCGAAGGAAGCGGATCCGATGGTGCATTGGACCTGGTTGAGATCAGCGCGGTTCGCGTGATGTGATGGCCAGATGGCGTCCATACTTGTACAGCGGTCCGAAAGAGTTGAGCATGTGGAGGTAATCGCAACAGAGGTCGAGGGTGGCTCGGTCGACGGGAGAGGCGTCGGTTGCGACGTAAAGTTTGCTTGTCGTGTCGAACAGAAAAGCCTTTGGTGACGAGGTGTTCTTGGAGAGATGGCTTGTCATCTAGGGTGCAACGAAAGTATCGTAAGAACTCACGGCGCAAAAGACGTTGAGTAAGTTCTCGAGGTAGGGTAACGAGTCGATGAGTTTGTGGATGACGCGCGAAAAGGCTTCTTGGAGGGAATAATCATAGACGGACGTCAGGTGGAAATTCAGAGGGACCTGTTCATATTCGGGCGATTCGTCTGCGAGTCGGTCCATAACACGTTCGTGAATCTGGCGGAAGTTCTCTGCGAGGATGTTATCACGCTGAGCGTCATGGTCGGGCTGCGAACCTTACCGTACTTGTCGTCCTCCTGTAGTTTCTCTGCTTTGTGCACGAAGACTTCAAAGTTGATGTTTGGATTGACTTGGCACGCGGCGACGATGATTTCGACGAGCTTGACCACGGGTTGCTGGTAAAGATCCTGTGCACAGAGTTGAACGTGTTCATCCGGGCGGAAACCAAAGGCGCGACGCGCTCACTCGAATATCGATGACGAATACGATGCTGGCGAAATTGGAGAGAGGAGCCCCTAGAGTATCGACCGTGATGTTTCCGGGGCAGTCCCATATCTCGAGCGGGATGAGCGTACTACCCATCGCAGAGGTTCAGAACTATAAAGGGCGGAGTCCGACGCACGACATACTCGAAAGGGTGCTTCGTGACGCGCATGGTGGGTTCGAGGTAAAACGTTTGCTTGGAAGGCAAGTTCTTGAACAGAACTTGCAAGATGGACGTCTTACCGCTCCTGTTGGGGCCGTCAGCGATGAGCTGGAAGACCTGGAGAGAGGTGAACGAGACCTTCTTGTACCGAGGAAAAGGATCTTTGACCGAGCCATGTCCGTCGACGACGTTTGATCGCAACAACGACGTCGCTTCCCACGACACGTATCAGTCTGAGCCGTTCCGTTCCATCCTTTTCTACATCTTTTTTCTTCTTTGCTATGAAATTTGGAAGGAAGATCTCGGTGCGCACCTTCTCGTCGTTCCAACGTCACCTTTTATCTAAACGGCGAACCAGGCGAGTCTCTACGACGAATGGAG
>JBBPTK010000442.1:0-15322 GCA_038094135.1 Spongiforma cf. squarepantsii
AGTCCGCTTCTTCCTCATTGCAGCCAAACGCGGTTTGGAGTTGCCACTCCTCCCCCAACCTACGCATGATATTCCAATTACTGATTCTTTGGAAATCAAGATTCCAGGGGGACCCTGTATTGATCCGATCAATACGCTTCCTGGCGTGGCGCCGCATCGTTATGTATCCGTACACGACGCGATCAGTGACCTTCCCAAGTTTGATTGGTATGTCCATATTCTTGTATGCTCGCATTTCTTGGAAACGTCTTTTCTCTCAAAGGAAACATCCCAAAGAAAACCTGACCAGACATCAAATGGAAGAGAAACATATCAAGGAATGTAGCAAGGATGAAAAGTGGTGTGGTTTTCAGGGTCCTAACGTCCCTTATGAACACCCGCCGCGAACGACGTTCCAAAAGCAA
Source organism: Spongiforma cf. squarepantsii (assembly GCA_038094135.1). Classification (NCBI taxonomy): domain Eukaryota; kingdom Fungi; phylum Basidiomycota; class Agaricomycetes; order Boletales; family Boletaceae; genus Spongiforma; species Spongiforma cf. squarepantsii. The sequence continues at coordinate 405 of JBBPTK010000442.1, forward strand.
TGTCGCCTTCGACCAACTAAAGACATTCAGCAGTACACGCGCACGTGGGAACCTAAACGGGTGGAGAGGCGAGTCATCATATGCATATATAGTGGTAGGATCGATGCTGAGCCCTTTTTTTTCGCGCCCGCTTAGAGTGGTCGAGATTCCCATTAACGCAGATGCGGACTATCGCTGTAAGATGCTCCGTCGTCGAGTTTCGCAAGGGCTGATTGTCTCGGATAGCATTGCCGCGCCATCTTTGGGAATGGCAGTTTGCAAACCCTGGGTCCGCCACCGCCAGACAGGGTTTCCGAGCCGGTAAGCAATGGCCGCGCATGCCGAAGCACAAATCTGACTATTGAGCACAGGATACTATGGACGCGTCCAACTAGACAAATGGTTCCAAACGACAGTCACGAACGTGGACCCGATGGCGAAGCAAAGTCGGGTGATACATCCTTATGTATGCTTGCTCCTAGATATGTGCGCCGGCCTCCGTACTGACACGATTTCTGTTGCAGAGCAAACGCACGGTGACGGTTCGAGAGCTTGCCCGTTCCCAAGGGATACCCGATCATATCGTATTCCATGCTCGAGAAAATCGAGTCACGACCGTAAGTCGTCCTCCTGTGCTCGTCGTGTTGTGTCGATCGCGTCAGCTCACATCTTTACCAGATGCACCGACACATTGGGAATGCGGTTGCATGGCCAGTGGCAAGGGCTATCGCACGTGAATTTCTGGAGACGCTTTACAAGCAATGGGAGAGGGAGCACCCGGTGGATGAACTTTCAGATATGGCGTTTTCAGAAGCAGAGGATTCACCCATGGAAATCGATTGAGCTGAACTGGTAATTAAGTAACTTAAGTGATTGGTAGTGACCGACGATGTAAAATCGTTTTATCACCCGTCGGGCTGGTGACCGCCGGCCGACGCCAGCCGGGAAATTGGTCGTCGGAGCCCGAGAGCAGAACGAGCTAACCGATCGCATATACTGGGCGAACGATACTACATCAGAATATATAGTTACACACGAGGCTCGTGAATGCGTTACCTGAGTCACCCCACGTCATCCTCTATCACCTCGTATCCGACCCAGATCACCTCTGAACAACCACCACAACCCACAAGATGCGTTCCGTTCTCCAGATCGTCTTCTGTGATGCGGTACATACCACCACACCGACATGGATACTCCCATGCCTGCTGCACCGCCGTGGCTTCTGGCCCCATCCTCCCCGGTCCTGGTTCGGTACTGCCCACAGCCGTAAATTCCTCCAGAGACACGACCTGCGCTGGTCTCGGCGGTCCGCGCGACGATCGCGCATGTTCGTCTCGCATCAACGATCCATTGTATGCCTCCCGCAGTCTCGCGTCCGAAAGCGTCTCGTATGCTTCTTTAACCAAGGCCATGTCGGCCGCCAGCGGCAGCGCAGAGGGAGAAGGCAACGATTGACTACCATGACCCTTCATCGGACCAGCCGACGCATCACCGGTGATGCCGTTAACCTCGATCGAAGCTTCGGTCTGAGTCCGTGCTAGCGTGTCATCGCTGGGGTGTTGGTACCGTGGGCGCGATCGTTTGTCCGGATGGAGGCGCAAGAGGGTATGACGATAAGCAATCTTGATGTCGTCTAGTGAGGCATCTCTGGGGATTTGAAGCAGGTCATAGAAATTTTTTGGAGAGATGGTATCATAAGTAAACATCAGCAAGAAGCAAGAAGCTGGATAGTGGACTTCACAGGGGAATGGTTGCTGACCTTTGAAGTCATTTACATTTGGTGGGGCAATGCTTATATAATTGTCATGGTATTTTTTGGACCCTCCTTAATGGCAATGAGTGCCATCCATTCATTCTGACCATCTGCACTGTATGATCAGCAACCAATCCTTGCTGCCAGCTCACTTTAAGCAGTGGTGGCAGTGACATAACTGCTCATTCCCTGGTGTTCAACAGGGTCTCTTGACTGTCATCATAAATTCAAAGTCCAACCTTGACACTTTTGCCCTATCTGTGCAACTTCAGGCCAAGTGACCAATATTGTTACAGACCATTGACAGACAGTTTGTAGATGCAACTGAAGACACCCTTAAAGTCCATAGTGGGAGCAAATACTCTTGTGAGTAAGCTTCCTTTATTCTATGTTCACTTCACTAAGTTTGCATGCAGCTTTGTTCCTAGTGTTTAAAGGACCAGTCCTAGAACTGACCAAAAACCAGTCTCAGTCCTGTCTGGTTGCAAAAAAGTTCAGTCCTGGTCTTTTCAGATCTAGGAAAATGAAAGACTGGTAAAAAACCAGTTGTGACTGATTGGTAGCCCCTATTAGCTACCTATCACCCCCATCTACTGTAATTTTTTCAGGAATTTAGCTATTTTATTTGGTACTTTAATGTTTGATCTAAGTTTTTAGGGGGTAAAAAATCTAAATGTGTATATCTCAAGATTGGATGATTGGATCACTGTGATTAGTAGCTCAGATTCTCACATTTACTCTTTACTAACACCAGTACAGCCATTGCTAAGGTCACCAATCACATCATGATTGAGTAGAAAGTGATCATTCAGGTATGTATTTTGAGATCTAAGATAAAAACTTAAAACACTCATATCTCAACAAGATCTCAGCTGATTTGCAAAATTCTTGGTGCAATCAAACTATGGAAATGTGTAGTATATTTCAGGCACCAAAAAGACTGGTAAAAGACTGATTGAGACTGATTTTCATTGGTTCTGGTCTGGTCTTTTTGCCAAATCACAAAAAGACTGGACCAGACTGGACCTTTAAACACTATTTGTTCCACCAAACTTTGAACTTCCTTTGAGAAGGACATGTCCAGGTGAGATCAAGTAGATCTGGGTTTAATAGATTACAGCTAACACTATGTAAAGGTGTTCTCTGGTGTATCTTCTGTTGTACATTACAAATGGACTCATATAGTCTTGGTTAGACCTGTATTACCTAATGCTGTACATAACCTTCATCACATCTCATGCATCTTAGTCTTGACCTCATCAGACTGAGGTGAGATCTCTATTTTCCCCATTCTCCTTGCTACCATATTGATACCTTTTCATCTACTCTACAGGTATACAATACATGGTCTTGACCATCTTCAGAGGAGTATTCAGCCCTTGCATTATTGATCAAGAAGTATTCATCCAAGTGGATGTGAATGCCAAGATAAAGAGATAATTTTTAATTTTTACCATATGATATCATAAAATGTCATAAAATATGACTTTTTTCACTTTTTTATTACACTTTTATATGCATTCATATAATATCATTGTACACTATTTTACTATGTTGTTCTGGGCAACCATACTTTGGTATCTTTTGTACATGTATGAAAAGTGTACCAAAGTAAAGTAAAAAAATGGACAAAAGTGTACCAACAACTCTGTCAAAGTCTACCAGATTGTAGATAAAAGTGTACTAAAAAAGCAGACAAAGTTCTGAAGTCCAAGACAACAGTTATTCTAATGATAACACTAGCAATGCAACAACAAAAGTGGTCTCAAATATTGTGCATTAAAAAGTGTAGCTAAAGGTTAAGATGACTATCAAAAGTGTTAATTATATCCCCTTATGGTAGTTTGGGCCATTTATTTGGTCTGGTTTGCCCTGAGATGCAGGAGGTGTAAGATCCACTAAAGAGATCCACTAATTGTGTGTTTTTTTTTTTTTTTAACTTTGGCATTTTTTGATGCAGTAGCAGTGTAAATAAAGTGTACAGACACTACTGAAAGTGCTAACACACTGCATTTACTACACTTTGGCACTTGCTGGTACACTTACATCCTTTTACTACACTTTTGTATTCTTTTTACCACACTTTCTTACTATACTTTATTACACTTTTTAGTACAATTTTGTATACTTTCATAACTATCTTTTTGTATGCTGTAATTACTCTATATATTATCTGAAACTAGTTGAGAATACTATTTTTGGATATTATCTAACATTTTCTTAAAATTTTAAAAATTATCCAAGGGAGAATTTCCCTGATGTTGAAATACCCCCACTTGGAACACTCTCAAGCAAGATCCTGAACCTCTCTCACTGAACAAGTTTATTGCCATGACAGAACCTCAACCAGAGATTGACTTCACTGACAGGTTCACTGTTCTGATTGTCATTGCTGGGCACACATGATGCTTGATCAAGAGCATGCCAGGCCATTATATTTGGTTGAGAAGACCAGACAGTAAAACAAGCAATGATAGAGCAAGTGATGGTAAAGCAGGTGATGGTAGGGAAAATGAGACTGGAGCTATCATTATTGGTCCTATGACAATTGAACAGACTGACTGGGCTGCACACAGTGTAAGTTGTCATTCTTTCACTATTAGCTTGTAATCTAATGCATAATAGGTGCTCCTAGGTCCTGCAATTAACATGGATCATGTCAAGGCCATGATGAACTCTGGTCTTGATCTGATCAGGAGATATTTCATCCAGTTTTGTGAAGAAGTTGCTGTGCAAAAAACAACATTGAGGTCAACCTCACTGGCCTTAATTGCCTGTCACTCTTTCTGAAGACTGGGATGACTTTCACTTGGCACTGTTGAATCTTGAATGCAAGGAATGAGACTGCTTATGATCACTATATGTAGAGGGTTAACCTGTCATATCCATCCATATCTCCTGCCCTTCTCCAGTCCATCTCCAACATCTTCTGATCATCTCTGACATCTCCTATAGGACTTCATCTATTTCCTATTGGACTTCATCTATCTCCTATCAGACTTCTGTGCACAGCCTCAGGACTTCCCTATTTGTAGCTCCTTGTCCAAGTCCATAGCCTCTGCCTATGATTATGAATCTCCACATTCCTCCTTAGTCACTCCTTAGTCATTCCTTACACATCTCCTACATTCTCCATTATGAACTCTGAACCATTCTTAGTATATAACTCCTCATGTAACTCCAAGCACTCCTTAGTGCAAATATTGTATAGTCAATAATCTGAACTCCTCATTCCCTCATCTTCTTAGAACTCCAATCTCTGAAATATGAGAACAAGGGGATCGGCAAGGGTGTGACATATAAGTCCTGCACTGATGTCCTTAGCTCCTAACATCTCCTACATGAACTCCTAACATCTTCTAACAGAGTTCCATTGGAATTCCTCCAGAATACTTTGGACTTTGATATAACCAGAAGAAAAGAAATATACAACTCATCCACAACACAGCCATGCAAATGACATTGACTGTAACACAACCCATTGATGAACTAGGCACTAACTTGATGTCAACAACCTTTATAGTGAAACAAAGTTGTGGTAAGCAACTTGGATTTTCTTTTCTTTTCTTTCTCAACATGACACCTTATAGAAAACCACAGTTATAACTCTCTGATATTCAAACAATGTTCAAGGACATTCATATCACTGGTCTCACAAGGTTCACTATGGGTAGTGTTTCGAAGTCCAGTTGCCAACTGGTAGTGCAACTGGCAACTGGACTGGACTGCAACTGGACTGCAGTTGCAGTTGCTGACCAGTCCTGACCAGTCCAGTTGCCAGTTGCCTGGGTTGGTGGAACCTTAGGCAACTGGTCACAGCTGGTCGCAACCGGTGTACAGCCACCCCCTATGTATACTACCATATATAGTAATATTCCGTAATTTTCCCGCATTTTTCTGAATTTTTTTAAGCCAGATATGACTGAAATACAAAAATATACTCTTCAAAAATCACATGTCAGCCGAAAATAATCATATCTCGACTGTTTCTCTGTCGATTTGCGAGATTATTTGATGGTAAATTAGTTAAGAGTCTTATCTAACTATCATACAGCCATCGCTAAGCCAAATTCCCACAGGAAAGGGGCATGCGAACTGGTTTCGGTCACAACTGGTCCAAATCAGTCCAGTTGCCTTGTAGGCTGAATTAGGACCAGTCCAGATTGGTCCAGTTGCTGGTTGCGAGGTTTTTGGATGCCCTTTGGACTGGTCTCAGTCTGGTTGCCTAATTTGGACGAAAAAAACTGGACCAGACCAGACTTTAAAACACTAACTATAGGTTATGGTCTCATTACTTTGGTGAACAACAATGACTTGGGGACCTGTATAAAATGGAGGTACTTTGCTGATGTATGCAAAATATGTCAAAATCCAAGAAAGCCTAAAGGACAAGAATCTGAATGATCTGACCCAGAGGAGCTTGCTGAAAGGACTATGCAAAGCCAAAGGGATCCTTGATCAAGGAGTATGGCTGGTGAGATTTATCAATGAGGGTGAGTTCAGCCTAGTCCATCAATGTGTTATATCTTATACCAAAAAACACACACACAGATGACTTGAATGCATCAGAAGACAAGCATCACCTTGCAGAGAACATTACTCTGGCCCACAACAACACTAAGAACAAGCACCTCACACAAGTGTTGTGCACACTTGGCCAGTGGGCCAATGGAGAGCATAGACATGAATATGTTTGAAGCATGCTGGTCAAGCTAAGCCAAAACTCAAGCAGACAAGATTCATTGGTAGAGATTCTGAAGAACAAGGATGTCTACACAGGTGGAGAAATATGCAGAGTTCCAAGAACCAGGCAGGTCTTAGTATGAGGCACTTTGGTGAATGGAACTCCATCTTGAATGTGGTAAGTTGGCAGAGCACAATCTGTCAACATGTTATGCTGACTTGCATAAAGCTCATGGTTTATTTCACTGAATGAGTAGTGATAGTACCTGACTTTATGGTCAGGCCCATCAACATTCCAGACATTAATGTTATCAAAAAGAAAGCAGAGGCTGATGGTGCAAAGGTCAAAAAGGTGCTATTGGCCAAAGCCAAAGATATTTGTGCAACTACATCATTCTCAGAGAGCACAGATGCTACATGTGCAGTGGTTGACAATGAGTTCATCAATGAGTTTAACAATCTATATATCAAGATGCTGTCTGGCAACACTAAAACAATGGATCTTTTTGCAACCCAAAATGATTCTGAATGAAAAAAATATCAGAAAGAGATGTTGACATACTAGTTCAAAGTCAAACAACATTGCTACAAAGTGCTGATGAAACATGGGAATTCAGACTGGGTGACCAAAGATCCAGTGAAATGAGTGGTGCTTTTTATGGAACACAAAATAGATTGGATCAAGAGTGGCTATCTTATTAGAGGTCCAACCTATCTGGCTGACCTGCCTCTTCCTTCCAGATATCTTTTGCCCACCCTCCTGAGTATGTATAACAAGTGATTTTCTCTAGATGCAATAATCATGGAGGTGAGAGAGTATGAAAATACAAAAAGAGTAAAGCACATTATTGACATATTTTCATTTACAAAAGATGACAACATGGGTGAAACCATTGGCAAAGTTTGCACTGCAACAATGGATCCCTATCAGCAGCATCACTGCTAAAGATGACTTTATATTCATGCCATAGCAAGACCAAAAAAGTACAAAAGGATGACAGTGGCATATAGTAACTACATGGAAGCAATGCTATCACATATGTCAAGAAACAAGAAAACCAAACAACAGATGAGCTGATCTAGACTAGCATAACATGTTGACAGGTTATACTGATCATCATTTGAAAGCTTTTGGAACTGTTGGTCATTCATTGCAGATGCATCATTTGAGCAATGGCCAATTAGACAAACAACATCAAGCTAAAGCAGCCACAAAAGGTGAAAGCATTGTAATATATCAAGAAGCTAGCTTTGTTGCTGCTATCAATGATATCTTAGAATACTATTAGGAGCAAGTGCTAGAAACAATCAAGTCAAAGTCAAAGTCTAGCAATGCTACAAAATTGAACATTGTTTTTACAAGTCCAAAGAGAATCCACTCATCAAAGATGCAAACAAGGAGCAGCTAGCTTACTATACAAAAGCACTGTTTCATATGCTACAGGTCACTTGATTTCCATGGGAGCATTAAAACAGGATCAAGAAGCTCTCTATACTGATTGAACATACTGCCCAAATTCATCAGCTGACTGAAGCATGCAAGGAGCTTCTGATGACAAAGGAAGTGTGGAACATGCAATTTTTCATCAGAGAAGCACTGAAAGATTGGTAGTTTAAAGGACTCAAGCAATGGACCTTGTGGGACAGAATTAATGAAAGGCCATTGAGACACAAGATGGAGTTCCATTCACCAAAGTGCCTCATACTAAGACCTATCTGATTCTTGGGACTCTGCATATTTCTTCACCTATACAAGTTCATCACCACTGTGTAGACATCCTCATTCTTCAGAATCTCTACCAATGAATCTTGCCTGCTTGAGTTTTGGCTCAGCTTAACCAGCATGCTTCAAACATATTTGTGTCTATGCTCCACATTGGCACACTGGTTGAGTGTGCACAACACTTGTATAAGGCACTCATTCTTAGTATTGTTGTGGATCAGAGTAATGTTCTCTGCAAGGTGATGCTTCAACACATTTGTACATGGTTTCAATGTGTTCTTCTTCTCATTCCTGGATTTGTCATCTGACTTGGTCTTTTTCTTTCTGGGTGATGATTTTGCTCAAGGTATGATGGAGTGTCATCTGTGTGTGTTTTTTTGCTATAAGATATAACATGTTGATGGACTAGGCTGAACTCACCCTCATTGATAAATCTCACTAGCTATGCTTCTTCTCACCAAGAATTCCTTTGGCTTTGCATAGTCCTTTCAGCAAGCTTCTCTTGGTCAAATTGTTCAGATTCTTGTTCTTTAGGCTTTCTTGGATTTTGACATATTTTGCATGTGTTCTTTATAGCAGCATGATGGTTTTGTGTATATTCATGCAATGATTTCCATTATAAAGAATCATTTCTCTCTTGGTCTCCTCAGGAGCCAATGAGATCCAGATGATATGATTGTCATACACATCTTCTTTTATGTTTTGCAAAGAGGACAGCTCAATCCAGCTCAGACATACTCTAATAAAGATATTCATGTGACTGCATTACTCTCAGAGAGCACAGATGCCACATGTGCAGTGGTCAATAATGAGTTCATCCACAAGTTTAACAATCTATATATCAAGATGCTATCTGGCAACACTACAACAATAAATCTTTTTGCAACCCAGGCTTACTTCACTTTCATATACACTCTTACTCTTAAGACAATTCTGAACAAAAAAAATATTAGAAAGAGATGTCAATATACTGGTTCAAAGTCAAACAACATTGCTATAAAGTGCTGATGAAACATGGAAATCCAGACTGGGCAACCAAGAATCCAGTGAAACAAGTGGTGCTTTTTATGGAATATAAAATAAATTGGATCAAGAGTAGCTATCTCATCAGAGGTTCAACCTATCTGACTTATCTGTCTCTTCTTTCCAGATATCTTTTGCCCACCCTCCTGAGTATGTATAACAACAAGTGATTTTCTCTAGAAGCAATAATTATGGAGGTGAAAGAGTATGAAAACATGAAAAGAGTAAAGCATATTATTGACATATTTTCATTTACAAAAGATGACAATATGGGTGGAACCATTGGCAAAGTTTGCACTGCAATAATGGATCCTTATCAGCAGCATCACTACTAAAGATGACTCCATGTTTGTGCCATGGCAAGACCAAAAAAGCATAAAAGGATGATAGTGGCATAATTATGTGAAAGCAATGCTGTCATATATGTCAAGGAACAAGAAAGCCAAACAACAGGTGAGCTAATCATCATTTGAAAGCTATTGGAACTGTTGGTCATTCATCACAGATACATCATTCAAGCAATGGCCAATTGAATGAACAACATTGAACTAAAGCAGCCACAAAAGGTGAAAGCACATGCAATATATCAAGAAGTTGGCTTTGTTGCTGCTGTCAATAATATCTTAGAAGACTATTGGGAGCAAGTGCTAGAAATAATCAAGTTAAAGTCAAAGTCTAGCAATGCTACAAAATTGAACATCATTTTTGAAGGTCATCCTGCTTACAAGTCCAAAGAGAATCTGCTCATCAAAGATACAAACACTTAGATGAGAGTGAGAATTAAAGAACAAGTAGAACTCATTATTGAACCAGGGATACATAATTGTTGGGCACAGTATTCAGTAGCATGTATTCAATGGTATAAATGTATGGTAAAATGTTTAAGCAATGTTTATAGGCAAGAAAAGTAGTCAAATTTTCATATTTTGCTATGAACTGGCAGACCTAGTAGCTGGGTGGAGCTATGGAATGCTGTCCAGCCCTGTCCATCTAAAAAGTGATTCACTGAGTATATAGTAAATGCATGATAGGTGCTCTTAGATCATGTAATTGACATGGATGATGGATCACACAAGGCCTTGATGAACTCTGGTCTTGATCTGATTAGAACATACTTCATTCAGTTTTGTGAAGAAGCTGGCTGTGCAAAACAACATTAAGGTCAACCTCACTGGCCTCAACCTGCCTGTCACCCTTCCTAAAGGCTGGGTTGACTTCCACTTGGTGCTGTTGAGTGCAAGGAATGAGACTGTTTACAATCACTATGTGTTAGTATAGAGCTTAAGTACTTCAACCAAGTCTAGTAGTAGCTGTGAGCTGTAGTGTGGACTCCACCCTAGCTGTATGCATAATGTATCATAAACTTGTTGCTCATAACTCATGTTGTATCTGATCTCACTCATACATTTTCAGTAGCTACAATTGAAATTGTAGTTCAAGCTAATACAATCTTCACCTCGCCTCTTCCTCGATATCCACCAATTCTCGTCCCTCCTCCACCATCTCGCCCTTGGCACACCCCACCGTCTTCACCACACCAGCCGTCTCAGCTCTCAACACCGTCTCTGTCTTCATGCTCTCCAAGACGACCACGGCTTGTCCCTTGTCCACGCGCTGCCCTGGTCGCACGCGCACTTCCACGACCAGGCTTGGCATCGGTGCGCGCAGTGCGCCCTTGCGTGAAGCCAGGATGTCATCTCCCGTGGACAGTAACCATGCAGGAGGCGGGAGTGCGAGTGTCGTTTTCGTCCCGTCCGCGGAGAAGAGATGAAGCCGCTCCATCGTACTTGGAGATATCGACGCGGAGACAGCATGCGATGGAGATTGCGAAACGATTGTCGTCTTTGTCGAAAAGGCAGCAAGCGTCGTTGGGGAAGTCAATCGCGCAGAGACCGAGTTGAAAGTTATCGGCGAAGGACCGTTTACGGTGATGTCAAAGTGACCTGGTGAAATGTACTTGAGCGTGACGCTGATGTGCACAGCGGACGGTTCGTCCTTGGATAGAGTAACGGTGCGTTCGTAGACATCTCCCCCGAATCGTTGAGCACCAAGAGTCGTCCACGGACTTTGAAGGGCTGAAGGGATCGTTTGATCTCGAAGGACGACATACAATGCAGCCTGCGCCAACAGCTCTGCAGAAGGATCTGAAATCGGCGGGAACAAGGCTGCATGATGTTTCTTGATGAATCCTGTCTCAACATCACCTTCGATAAATGCATCGTTGCCTGCTAGCGTTCTCAAGAACTCGATGTTGGTAGAGACACCGACTACTTTATATTCTTCCAGTCCTCGCCTAAGCATTCTCAAAGCCTCGGTCCGATCTCGTCCGTGAACCACAAGCTTCGCGATCATAGGGTCATAAAACACGCCGATCTGAGCACCTTCAGTAAAACCTTGCTCGAGGCGGAGTGACGGCGTAACTGCAGTAGATGTATCCGGTACACGCCGTGAAGGTACAGCTAGTTCCTTTGAATAAGGCGGCAATGGAGGTGCAAAGACATGTGTCGGAGCAGGCGTGGAGAGGTATAACAACCTTCCCGAGTCAGGAAGGAAAATATTCCGAGGATTCTCCGCATAAATTCGCGCCTCGAACGCGTGTCCAACCAGAGGGATGGTCGATTGCGTGAGAGGGAGTTGGTTACCAGCCGCAACCTAAGGATGCGTAAGTCACGATGAAATACCAACAAACGTGCAGGCAATACCTCGAGTTGCCACTCGACCAAATCAAGGCCCGTTATCATTTCCGTAACGGGGTGCTCCACCTGTAAACGCGTGTTCCTACATCGGCATTAGCTCACTTCGCATGACGAAAACGTCATGAACACTCACATCTCCATAAAGTAGAACCTCTGAGTATCATTATCAAAGATAAATTCGACCGTTCCCGCTCCAACATAGTTGACTGCTCTCGCAGCAGCAATGGCCTTCTCCGACAAGTCAGCGCGAAGTTCAGGAGATAGGCCCGGTGCAGGAGCCTAATAAATACGAGTCGTTAGATAACCCTTGACTGCGATGCTAATGCATGTCACACCTCTTCGATAATCTTCTGGTTGCGTCGCTGCACAGAGCAGTCTCGCTCCCAAAGACTAACCACACCGCCAAGCGTATCTGCAAAGACTTGTACTTCCACATGCCTTGGACGCTCGATGTACTTCTCGACGAGGACATTTGCATCACCGAACGCCTTCAAGGACTCGCGTTGTGCGGATTCCAGGGCCTCCATAAACTCGGAGGGAGTGGATACAACACGCATACCTTTACCACCACCACCGTGAATAGCTTTGATCAGCACCGGGTATCCTGGAAAGAAGCGATCAGTCCGGCACCATTCAACTAGCGATCCATTAGGAGCTAACCAATCTTCTCTGCTTCTTCAAAGAGGAGTTGAGGATCTTGGTTGTCTCCATGATATCCCGGTACGCACGGCACGCCAGCAGCTTGTATCCACGAGTGTCGGTCCAGCATTTACCCATAGTAAACGATTGTGACTTACCGGACATGATATTCTTGGATTCGCTGATGTCGTTTCGTCAATCACCGCGACGCATACGATACAGGAACGTGTACTCACCTCTTGGACCCCATGGAGATGATGGCACTGGAAGGCGGCCCGATAAACACGATGCCTTCCTCCGCAAGTCGTTCGGCAAACTTGGCATTCTCGCTGAGGAATCCATACCTACATCCGAGTCTGATCAAGATGCATGCCCGAAACAGAGGAACCCTGTCTTACCCGGGATGAACGGCCTAGAAACACATCCGGCAGAACCTCGTCAACACTTCACCTCCCAAGCTTTTCGCAACAAGACAAGGCAACGATGACCGACCTGCGCACCACTCTTGTGACACACCTCGACGATCTTGTCCATGCGCAACTGTGGTTATCAACAAAAGGTCAACACTTGTCTCTGAAAAGGCCAAAATGAATACGCACATAGCTCTCAGCAGATGGTACAGGCCCGATACAATACGCCTCGTCGGCATCACGGACGTGTAGCGATCCTGCATCCGCCTCACTATAAACGGCCACCGTCTTGATCCCCAGCTTTCTGGCCGTCCGAATCACACGGCAGGCAATCTCGCCCCTGAAGAAGGCGTTGAGTGAGCATACTGGCAACTAGCTACGTTGCAGGGATGAACACTACCTGTTTGCGACGAGTATCTTGTCGAAATGAGGCCTTCTCGTGAACGTGGGATCATCTGGAACCGAGATTGGTTGAACGTACATACGAGACCGGGGTCAATGGACTCACTAGGAGAAGCAGTTGCAAGACCTCGACGTGTGACAACGCTGACAGGGAGAGCCGAGCGCCTCGTCTCCGGTGGAATAGGCCTTGTACTCGCAAGAGCACGCGTGGGTCCAATTCCAGGTGTCTTGTACGTCTGAACCTGTATCACACGTATCCTTCTTAGAGAGCGAGACGCAGTACGTTGTGTTGGTATCATCCTCCTAGTGGTGGGTGGTCACCGGTCAAGACTCAAGATACGCTATTTCGATGTCCAAGTTCCTTCCGCTCATCCGGTATCACGTGATTCATTCAGACAATAGTCAACCTCTTCCATACGGCGTCGGGCTCTCCTCGATCCTCCCAGCTTCAGCCAGCCGTCCCCCGATCCCAAACGTATCCTGTAATAAATCCTCTCCAAGCATCCGCAACTCTCCCGGTGGCCCCTTTCCTGGCTGTCGACGCCGCGCAGGCGGGATCCCAAACACCGTCTCCTCTGTCACCGGACCGGATTCGTCGTCCCGGTGGTCCGGGTCATCCCCACCCTCGGAATCAAAGCTGTCGTCAAACACGTCTCCCTCCTCGCCGTGCCCTGCAAACGCCCGCGCAAATGGGTGCACCGCAGCCGCAGCTTCGTCCTCACCTCCAAACCCATCCTCGTCCAACGAATCATTCGAGTGGTTCGACCCGAACGAGTCATCCGGATCGAGCTCGCGAGATGACGCCATGAGAAAAGCCGTAGAAGGTTGGCTAGGATGGACTGGCTCATCGATAAGCGAGTCCGAATCTGAATCCGAGTCCGAGTCTGAGTCCGAATCTTGCGTGTCCTGAGGGTACGATCCAAGCCGGATCGCGGTTTGGTCGTCTTGTGGCAACTCCAATCCTGAATACTTTGGCGTCTGTAGCTCATCCTCCATCATTGGAGGAGCGAGCGGCCCGCTCCCAACCTCTGCCCGCGAAGACGTCCTCGAATGCGAACCCGACACAACTGAATCAGCCTTGTAGCTTGACTCTGGCATCTCAAGGCCAACGCGGCGCATCATGGTTGCCAAGCTGGTATCCGTGTCATTGCTATCCGTCCAGGAAGGATACGCATGTCGCATATACCGCGAAAGCGAGGGCGGAGTGGGAATCGTACTCATCGTATCATCCTTGACCGCGCTAGCACTATACCCGAACGCAGGCGTCCTCACCTTGTTCGACGTGGCACTATTCACGGATCCAAACTGGCTTTGCATGTCGCCAAGTAGATCTCGTCTGATCCGATCAGCTGCTTCCTTCCCAGGCGTTCTCCCGAGAGTGGGCAACAAATCTTTTCCAGGTGTCCGTCCCAGCGGGGGCAAAAGTCCAAGCCCTACGCTGGACCTCGGTGCCCTTGCAAATGCCAACGTCCGTGGCGGCGACATGCCCTGCATCAAATCAACCGAATCGTCGAACGAGTCGTTGAACGTGGTGAATTTTTTCGGTTCCTGGTTCGAGTCGGACGCATGTTGCGTCAGAGAGGGAATATCCAGCATGGAAGAAGACG
>JBBPTK010000443.1:0-15307 GCA_038094135.1 Spongiforma cf. squarepantsii
CTGTCAAGGAGAAAATCGATCCAAGGGTGGACGACGTAAAGCGAGTCCGATAGGGATAGTTTTTGAGTGGTTTGGATCTCGACGAATCTAAAAACATCCGATTGTGCGCGAAAAACGTATGGCGGCATATTCCGCACTGCTAGTACCGACCGAAGTTCGAATATGAGACAAGGAAGTCTCATTCGTTGTCCTGCAAACGCGGGCACACGGAGGCCAGCGAGCCGGTCATACAGCTGCATGACCAACGTTGAATTGGATGAAGACGGCAACGATGCGTCCATCGCAGTGTCGTTAATCGCCAGCGGAATGTGTGTTGTGGGGAACTCCTTGAACACGGATATGCGGGCAGGGAGGCAGCTGTTGAATCCACCAGATTCGCCCGTCCATGCAAGGATGCTCGTGTCTCCAGAGCTTGATATCAGCTGTGCCAACAGTCGTCCAAGTGCCCTATCCCGATCTCCATACATGATTGGCAAGGTAATGGAGAACATCCCCAGGAGTGAGTAAGCCGCATCTTCGACGCGCGTCGTCTTCCTTTCTGAGGCAAGACGGAGTTTTACGCGGATGCCATGTAATCCCGGTCTAAGAGCGCTCAAGGTTCGCGCCGAGATTCCCGTCGCTGCCTCCATCTCCGAGATGATTTCAGGGGCTGCCTTGTGATTAGGTATGCCTATGTCCCTGTACAGCTTCCAGTCTTCCGTATAGAATCGAACAACCTTTGAAGCATGGTACTCCTGGAAGGTCCAGGAACGAGAGTTCCACACGCTTCGAACAAGGTCGCCGCATCGTGCTGGGGAGCTAACACCACGAAGAACCACAATGGTCAGGGCCGAACTCTCATACCACCTAAACATTGCGATAATGGCTTCGTGGAGCACGGAGGGATCGCCCTGATCTATGCAGCAGGTATCACTCCACGCCCACTTGAATCCAGCATCCCGTGCGATCTTGCAGAACATCTGAAGCTTGCGATGTGTGGGAGATTCGGCGAGCTGGTATACGACGTTGCCCTTGACGTGCTTGAACAGGGGTTCGTTGTCTTCCCAGGTATGCGAAAACGTGGCATATTGATAGAATTCCGTGACTTCTCGTTTGATACGACCCTTGTCTATATCGCTGGCCATCGAGAGGACAAGCTCAGTAAAGAAAGGTGTGGATTCGAATGCGGTTGCTTGTCGTGATTTATCATAAAGGCGACCCTCTGCTGTGTTGATAAGCACTCGGGGTAATTCCTGAATGACATGTTGAACAGTCTCCCGGATAATTTTCTTCGTCGCCATACATCTGTCGAAACGCGCTACGAGACACAATCAGCAGATTAGCTTGGTGAGAAATCATTTCTCTCACAGCGAACATCCGCATCAGATGACTTCGACATCTTGGAAAGCAGTGTCTCGAACGCTTCGAGTATTTTCGCATAGTGCTTCGCGCCATGTAAGGCAGCATACTTCCTCTCATGGCCCGGCACAAAGGATGAGTCGAGCAGAATTATCTGACGATTCCCTATCAACGATGACAGCAATGAAGGAGAGACTGAGGTACCTCATCTGCGTCATTTAATGCGTCTCGCCACGACTCCTTCGCCACGTACGCCTTACTCCGCTTAACCAGTAGCTCTTTCCGGGAAGGGAAATGAGAAGCTGGGGACAAGGTAGTGATCGACAAGGCAATTGAGTAACGAGAGATTGCGTCATCGTGTTTTTTAGTAGTCATCGCAACATCTCCAAGCTGTTCTAGCCTCTCGTAGCACCGACCTCGGAAGTCTAACGGAGATCGTCCATGTCAGTTTATGAGTTATAAAGATATGAGCTTACCTGAAATCCATTTGGTGAAATGATCACCCACATAGAAAGCATTCGGTATTTGGAAAACTGCCTCTCCTGCTCGCTCGATGAAACCGGCATCAAGGAGGGCTTCACAGTGGGCTTCACAAAGACCTTGTTGGATCATGATACCAAGACGATCAAATGTCCAGTTAAACATCTATGATGACGGTGACTGATGTTGGTACGCGTTTCTGAATAGTGGAAGAAGCTCACTAATGAGATAACAAGTAAAGGACCCCCTAAGTAATTGTTGAATCGGGCTTCTGCACGCTTGAAGAATTCTAAAGCATCCTTATAATGCTTCTTATCCATACGAGAGCGTCCAACAAGGACAAGCATGTATGCCTATGGAAGCTGTCAATTGATATGTTGACTATGTGGTAGTAGTGGTACGCATATACCTGGACAATGACGCACACCGGATGAGAGTGAAACGTAGCGATGAGATCGTCCAAACGTGATAGTGCGTCATCATGTTCTCCGGACATGAACACGATGATTGCCTAAGTTATACTAATGAGGTAAAGCATTTTCAAAATGTGGAATACATACCTTGATGAGAAGGAGAAAGCTAATATGCGTCGAATAATGGTGCTCGAACGCGATGTCGCAGGCTCGATACGCCTCAATCTTTTCATTTTTCCCAGCGAGCGCCACGCTCTTGGCGATGTAGCCGATGACAGATGGCTGGATATTGATAGACTTCAGGGTATATCAGTGTCCGCCTCAACCTGAGAAAACCAAGAAAAAAGCACCTTTTCAGCATCCCGAACAGCATCTGCCCACTTGTCTAAACGTGTTCTGATGAGAGCTCTGCAGGAAAGTGCATGGTGTCTTTGATCATGTGAGTCGGAGACTTGTGCGGACAATAATTTCTCGGCGTCCTCTAGTTGACCGCGCTCCCACAGGGTACGGACGCGATCATCGATCCGAATCTCAGGTTCCTGAAAGGAGTAGTATAGACTTGACTAGATGGATGAAGGGTAAACACAATGTTCACATACGAGTAACATACCGAACTGGATAACCCACATCGACGCTACGAAGACGTTGAATAGCAATTCTCCCGTGCTCGCCACCGACCGCGAGAGACATGTCGTCTGGAGAGAGCGCAAACGCGCGTATGCCTTGAGTTTGCTCAATACGAGCAAGGTGAGCACGGGTGGTCGTGTCCCAAAAAGAAACGGAATGGCTTGCGGAGTAGGCGATGAATTCCCCGTGTCGTGGTAAGGCAATGCACGAGAAGTAAGTCGAGGAAGGGACTGAAAATTCGGATACTAGCGTCCCAGTGGATGCCCTAAACTTCTTGATCTTGTCACCGGAAACAACGAAGAGGTGGTTGTTCGACCAGAGCAGCCCAGTGTTGCGACAAGGTGTGACTTGCACTGGGATATGCTGAAGCAAATCGCCATTGCTACTCTTCCAGAAGCGAACACAACGCGAGGTAGCTGTTGCGATTCGATCGCCTTGAGGCGAGTACTTGGCTGCGATCACCGCGTCTTCGTGTTTCAGTCTGAGTGGAAGTTGGGACCAAGCGGTGTCGGTTCGGATGTCCCAGACGGTGACTCTGTGATTAGCTGATGCGATGACAAATCGAGTCGAGTCGGGTGAGAAATCGACGCCGTTGACGATGTCGCTTTCCTCGTGCTCGAAGACCTTTTCAAAGGTCTTCGCGTTCCAGACTAGCGCTTTGGATTTCCACGTCCCCGCAGCGATCCATTTGAGGTCGTTCGAGACAGCCAAGCAGCTAACCATTCCGACTGCCTCCATGGTTTTCACTTTTTCACCATCTTGCACTCGCCAAACTCCGACCTCAGTGCTGCCGCCCACGAGATATTGTCCATCGGCTGTAAATTTCAAGGTCGTTATGTCGTTATTGCGACCAGCGTTGATCTCGAGCTGCTGAGTCGGACGTTCTAATACACACGACCGGGAATCAGCGTCGAGGACCCCCATCACATCATTACGCACCTGCCCGAGTGCCCATCTCAGAGGGACAGTGCGATGGTTTGGATGCAAATCGATTTCTTGGTTTCTATTGCTGGATTCCCCTGATATATGTAGACGAGTAGTCCACACCTCACGATTTGTCATCACCTCCTGCTCTTCCCCGTGCTGTGGACACACTTTCAACGCTCTGGAACAATCACCCGCGTGGCAAACCAATTCGCGCCCATTTATGTAATGAGCCCACTTCCCCGGGGAAACACCTCTGACCTTGCACAATGTCACTTCGTTGTCAGGAAGACATGTTCCGGATGCGAAGCGGATTTCTGGCCACCAAGATCTGCTTGATCAGACACAGGCGCTGTCTGCCATTGCGTGCGTCAGGAATAGGTGCTCCACCCCATCCATCGAGCCGCTTGGGTGAGTCCTTGTGTGGGACTTCACCTTACATTTCAATTTGCGACATCACAGTATGTGATGAAATAAGTAAGATTTTGCATCTACCTCTGATTGTCCATTTAGCATCCATCGATGTGCCAGGAGTCGGTGTCGTCCTATCATTTGCATACAGCATGTTAGCTGTAAGCGATATTCACTGTTCCGATGATCCAGCATAACACAAGATAGGAATGACAACACAGCGCTCACTCTCTTCAAGTCATGAGGTCCCCCACCGGGTTTTTAAATCCGCCGATTCGATCTCTTATCCGCAGCAGTTCACGAACAAGCGAAAGGAAGGGGAACCCTTGTGATGTTGGCAAATGGGTCGCAGGTTCTATCACGAAGCTATGGGCGTAAAGCTTTTCCGGCCAATCGCTGCGTCAAAAATCGTCGAAGTGGCGTATTGAGTACAGCCCTTGAAGTACCACCATCACGCTCGTCCAAGAATGGGTAAGTCTGATAACGAAAGCAATAGGAATCAGAAAGTGAGCGCTCTCCCCGGCTCGGGTCTTGACTCTACATCCAGACGTGACTCGTTCTCAGACTTTCGAGATATATACGAACCGCCACAAGACTTAGATGGTTGATACCATTTAGCGTAATCATTTTGTGAGTTGATTGGTACACACAGAGGATATGATGCATTCAGGTGAGACGGATAATAAGTCGTCCGTTCACACAGTCCGCTACATATGGCTAATGTGATCCGAGGCTTTGGGAGTGATTCCAGAAATGCTTCAGGGCTTCTTTACTGATGTGAAGAATTCTTAGGAAGTCTTCTCATGCTCAATTCCTGTGGAACTTCTTTGAACACTTGAGGTTTGCTGTGGCCACGAGTCTCGTGTATATGAACCAGTGCATTCATGTTGGTTACGACCTAACACCCTGGTCCCTCTCTGGAAAAAGATCAGGTACCTGTCTGGAGAAGTTGCTTCCCAGTGTTGAATGCAAGGTACAGTACCCTAAGTAAAATAGCATTGAAAGTCTCTCAGAAAACATGACGAGGAACACGGATCCGATTGCTGCTAATTATCTTCCATCAGATGCTTATGATGAGCAGGCGCTTCCGGGCTCAAAGAGATCTAGATTAGATCAACGGACACAATAAGAAAGACCAGGGCACGAGCATGCTCGTGCTTGATGGAAATACTCAAAGCAGGCGATCACATCCCTGATTGAACGGACTGCAATATGTGACGCATTAGACAATACTCTGAATCGAAAAATATGGCTGATCGATGCATCTATTCGTACTCAGAGAAGATCCTGTCCGAAGACGGTCATTTATCTCCGCATACTGAACGCTACGTCTGAGTGTCACATACCCAAGTTGCTGTGATTCGGCATCGTCCAGTGATTTTCAGGAATATTTTAATTGATTGATGATATACGATAAGCCGCAGCACCTTGCTAGCTCACAGCAATGACAGCACTCGTGCAAGGTCAGGTGGCTGTCAAAGTAGCAAGCTGAATCACTGCCTCAGCATCAGCAGGGGGGTGAAGTTTCCATCTTTACGCCAGTCAACTTGCAACGTGTTCCTTGCCAAGGGTCCTAGAGCATGTAGACCGCGCTATTTCCCCCAGGGAATGGGCAGTGTTCCACAGCATATACGCGAGTTCACAGGATGCGCGGAATTTCTCGCTCGTGGCCGTGAGATATTTCTATACGCGCCGTGTGGCGATGCGACCTGGAAGGATGAGGCAAGAAGAAGAGGATGTGTAGAGCGAGCTCATTGAAGTGATCGTCAGTGAGACGTTCAGCTCAGAGTCTACCAGGACTAAAAGCAGCATCGTAGCATCGATGATCAAGAAGGTGCTTGTACGTACTGATCTTCTTGTTAGCTCGATAGCAGTGAAGGCATTTTTGTCTCTAAGTTCATGGCCACTCATGACTGCCGGATCGCTCTCTAGGGCTGTTTGGTTTGTCAGCTAAGTACTTGAGATTCTGGGCACCGTCGACGACTGAGAAAGAGACATCAAGTAAATAATTGACGCGACTGGACACGGTAGTTTCCAATAGATTTCAAACTGTTACAAAAAGGTACGAAGAAGTGAACCGGACTCTGCGAATGTAGGTACATACTAGTAACATACAAGCCATAGAATACACACATCGCCGCTGAGTTAGGACAGAGGGACCATAGAAACATTCTCGAGAACCCACAGCTGAGTTGCGAGTGGCCCACTGTTTTTTTACAACCACCTGCAGAGAAGAAGTAAACGTCGGTGAGAGGCCTGCTATCGCATTGTCCCATAATCCGTACCTCATGGCCATCACCGCCGTGCCCAGCATCAAGCACAAATCGTATCCTTGTTGAAGCCAGGAACCTATCATACAACATTAACGACTGTCGAAATATGAGAATGGATGTGTTCTCACTGGTATGCCACGAATGGGTCATTTGGACCCTTAACTCTGACAGAGTTCATCGACCATCGACAATCTTCGTTCGAGAGGTGGACATCATGAACCGGCCGAAGTGTGTCGCTGATGGACACACTCAGAAAACGTTTTCTTGCAGTGTTTATCCATCCAGAGTATTCGTAAGTTTCCACTGTCGGTCAGGATTAGGTACATGGGATTGCTTGAGAAGGATCTATCACTCACCATTCCCTCTTCCTGGGGATCAGCATCTTGAGTGACGACCGAGGAAGATTCCCGACTGTTACATACAAGGTACTGGTTGCCCTGACGGTAGCAACGAATTCTATAAATCCCGTCGCTCACAATTTCGTACGCCGGGAAATTTCCCGACGTCCCAAGACCGAAAATATTTGTCTCTTATACACAGCTTTTCTTGAAGTTGTCGATCTAACCCATTCATCGACTCTCTCTTTCTTCCTGCGAGAGACTTGCGATGTGCCTGTTGATGTACGCTGATACCACACTGCTTCAACAATGAAACAACAAATGAATATTCAGGGAAGCCGTACATGTGTGCCTTTCAATCGTATTCTGGGAATGCGGCTGGATAAAGAGAGTAAAGTACACCGTATCTGAACAGACCTCAGCTGTTAAAACAGTTGCTTGATGGTGAGTAAAACACATACTCCTAACAGTTTCTGGATCCTTCAACGCTTGGACAGCAACGTGTTCGTGTGCCTGAAATTGAAAACAGTCTTATTCGCCTCGTTTACGCAAGTAGTAGTGCGGCAGCTGGTGCCAACGCTTACCAAGATACTGGGAAGAAGAGTATAATCAAACTGAAAGAAAGCACAGACACACAAATCAGTCAATATCGCGAACTCGCGAAATCTCTCGCGACATGAAGCCTACTCAAGGTAATTCCCTTTGGCCGCAACGGATTCGATGAGATCAATAAAATCCTGGAGCGGTTTCGAGTTTGTTTCATGCGAGACGACGCTCTGCGAAACGCCCAGCTGTGTTGCGCACTCTTCTTGTGCCTTCGATACTGCATCAAGGCCGCCGTGTAACATCTTAGAGAAGTCCTTGAGCTCTCGTAGCGTGCCTGTCCTGGAAATTGTCTCCATTCTTAACCTATGGAAATGCTCAAGATGGGTAACATTTTGCTGCGATTGGGGACGGGGAGCTGAGACACCACAACGACGACGGTGAAAAAGACACAAATTTACGTACAATAAAATGGTGTCGAAAACCGTTCAAGGGGGCGGTGCCTTGAGTCAAGGCACGAGGGAATGGGTGATCGATCAATTCATGCATTCGTTGGCACATTCTCTTAAAATGTCCTCGATGTAATCATGTGGGCCAACGTTCGAACTAGCTCCTATATGCCCTAATTGTTTCAGCCGATACTTGGAGATGCTCTGAGGGCGTAGCCAGTGTCGAAGTAGTCTGAAATAAGCAGCCGCAGGATAAAGCACAACCTTGAAATGGTTACGTAGTCCGATGCACCAGGATAGTAGATGGAACCCCAGGTGTGGCATCATATGGCTATATCGATGGCATTAAAAACTGGTGTATCACGAAGAATGGTACTTATATGCCCGAACTTGGTGGCGGGGTTTCAGCGGAATTGATCGGGGAGCGGTACTGTATACTTTGCACTGTAGGATCTCGCTTCCACACGTACAGCACGAGGCAGCGGTGCGACTGGTAGCAACTATCGACCCTTAAGAGTATCTAGCGAAATGTGAATCTGCAGACAACATTATACGGAAGCGAATATGGTAGCTCACACGAGATATGTACATTTGATTACCAAGAAACTGTGGACCCAGAACAAGGGACACGATGGGGTTCTGAGTTTTGCTGGTATCGAGCCATGTGCATTTCAGAATGCGCGGATACTCCCTTGATTGTAGTGAAACCTCCTGTGCACAACTTCCTGTACATGTTCATTAATTATTGATTGTGGAAAAGATTTCAGGGCTACCAATAGTATTCACGTCACTCACTCTGATCAAACATTAGCGGTGATAGTATGGTGACCTGAGGGAGAGTAAAATGTTCACCTACACTGGAGTCTAATACTACCTGTCTGGAGAGTGGCCGTAGTAGGCATAGAAGTTAGTATGATAATCAGACATTGCTTCGCCAGACACAGTACTCATAAATGGAGCTGGGTGGACAGAGAGATTGTGGGTGACCATTATGACAATAACCACTAGACGGCGGAGGCTAAGTAAGGTTCCAATGGTTGGGCATCCAACGTCGGACGAGCATTGTAAAGCCGGAGCCAGAGCTGAGAAAATTTCAATCTCAGCTATTTCGGGGATCAAGCCTTTATATTCTCAAGAACTCGGACGACGGTAACCTTGGGCCAATTCTAATTCTCTGCAGGCTGGAAGAAACTCTCAGTTCCACGGGATGTATCATGTACATTGGAGAGCTCAAAGGCCAAGCCATGTAACAACAACCCAATCCCTTCCTGAGGCCTTCGCGGCGCGATGACTCAGACCGCGTGTCGCCCCCTTCTCATTTATCTTAACCGAAATCCATGCAGCCAGGAATGGTATAACGTGGAAAACTGGTTAGAGAAAGGTACATATAGAATTGACCGTTCGATTTCCATCTACATACATATACATATTGCTGATACGTAATATTCTTCACAATGAAAAAACTATCTTATATTGATGTCTAAGTCGGAGCTCGGTTGGAGAGTGGTAGCCACTATAAGGAAAACTTGATCTGTCACTTGTCCGGATCAACTTAGGACGAGCTCGCATTCGCTCATGATCCCGACAGGCAGTTGTCACTGTGTTTTCGTCTCAGGTTAGCTTGTATGGTATATCTCAACGAGTTATAGCAGTTATCACTGCATGTCAGGGCCCAGGTACTGTGGGTATCATGATAGAAGGTTGGGTTGGCGACTCGGGTAGGATCTGACGAAACAGATGCGATAATCGGATCCAGATTCAAGCTACAATTGGGGCTCGGAGTTGGAGTGACCCCGCTCGATTTTAAAAAAAAATACCATTCTGGCATTCAAAAACTAGACTAATGGCCGTTTTCCGGCAGCAACCTTGTTTACAACTTGTACACCAGTACTTTCGCTCCAAATAAGTCATTAATTTGCCACGGAGCCAAAATCTGTCCCTCACAGCCACAATTCTCCCTCCCCAGTGACCTTGTAAACAAGGTAACTTCTTTGGCACCCTGACCCTAAGTTAGTCTCGAATCCAGACGTTCCGTTTTAGGAAGCGTTTGGGCTACACCCGAAACTGATTCCTAGAACGGAGTATTCCGAGGCCCGTGGGAGCACACCAAAAACGGATGGTTCGAGACTGGCCCGACCCTGATCTTGGGCCCTGGTCTCCTTTTCTATCAATCCGAGATCAAGAGCGGACAGACAATGGCTCCTAACAACAC
Source organism: Spongiforma cf. squarepantsii (assembly GCA_038094135.1). Taxonomy (NCBI): domain Eukaryota; kingdom Fungi; phylum Basidiomycota; class Agaricomycetes; order Boletales; family Boletaceae; genus Spongiforma; species Spongiforma cf. squarepantsii. The sequence goes on from JBBPTK010000443.1 coordinate 10,009, forward strand.
GGTGCTTACATCCTCAGAGCACACCGCTCACCTCAAAATGGCAGAAGACGATCAAAGGGGCGTCGAGCATGACTGGATTTTGTATGAGATTTAGAGTACAAAAATAACAGAGAGCGCCAAACAGAACATATGACCGCCTCGCATCCAACACGTGTATTTCATAACTGATGGCTTGTACTTGTAGGGTCCCATGGCTGCCACCTGTAGCCCTAACAACACTATTATCATCCTCATTAATGTGATCTTTGTCTTCTTATTCATGCCTTTTAATTACCACTCTGTGTTCCATGAAGAGAGTTAAGCAACGCTAATGTTTTTATTCTGCACAATGTTGTCAAGCTGGATGATTCACCAAGCGCACAATTGCCTCGTGTTTCACATGCGGAATTCAGGAATATATACGTAGTCTCGTACCATCCGTTTTTGGCCATAAGCCTCGGAGTCTCGGAGTCATCCGACCAGATCCTTGAGACGAAACTAATATATACAGTACGAGCAATAATGCAAAGAATTATTCGTATGTGTCCCTAGGTCTCTTTCTCTTTGCTGTCTCGGTGAGTGCCCAAGAAATAAATTTCATGTCAAGGTTCAGATTGATCCAAAATAAGGCGCCCTCTTCATCCTAGGATTCTGACCACCATGGGATGTCTTGCATTTGACGAACGGCCTTGTCGCCTTGGTCTACATAGCCCCGTTATGGACGTGTTTTTCCCTGTGGCTGCTCAATGTGGACTTCTTATGCATTGGCAACGTCGCGAAGTTCCCAAGGGCCAGCTGAGAAAATCGGAGCTTACCGTTCAATGGAATATCAACACAGAGGACTATGTCCAGAACATCCTAAGGGAATCCGCCAATGAATGGCAAAAATTGATCGATCATCCATTTCCTCATGATCTAATTGAAGGTACTGCACCTCTGAACGGCTTTCGACACCTTTCGATTGTAAGTGGGACGAATTCATCGTATTGTCTCAGTGTTTCATTCAACCTTAAACCGCAGCAAAATGTTACCCACGTCGAGTGTATCTGCAGGATCAGATCAGAGGTGATATCCAGGACAGGCACCTTACAGGAATTCAAGGATTTCGTGAAAATATTACCGAGGGACCTTGATACTATCTCGAGGGCTCGGAGTGAGTGCACAGCTCAGCTAGGCGTTTCAAAGAATGTCGTCTTGAATGAGGCAAAATCGAAACCGCTCAGAGATTTCATCGATAATGTCAGATCCATTGCAAACAAGGGAGATTATCTTGAGTGTGTTCCACTGAAGTTTCGCCACTTTGACAGAGACTGACATACTTGTGCTTATCTTTCTGACAGTTTAATGATCGCTCTTTTACCTCGCATCTTGGTGAGTACCTGCGCAAATTGCATTACTATGATTCTTAATATCGTTCAGATGTACGACTATTTTGCCGACAAAGCGCTGAGGGATCCAGAAGCGATAAGGAGTATGTGTCCCGCGTCGTTTATAAATCTTGGTCTTGAATTTGACGCGCGTAGATACCGTATACTTTGCACTCTTTATCCAGCCATATTCAAAGAACCCGAGCCAAAAGCATATAAGTACGGATCTTCTTCGTATTAAATTGGCATTTGACAGAGTTTGCGCGAATTAGCCTACATTAATAGTCACATTGCAAATCTCTCTCAGAAAGAGAGAGAAAGTCGATGGCAAGGTTGGGTCGATAGCTTCAAGAGAGGATGTGCGTGTGAGACAGACTTTTTTAATCTTGGCTTGTCAAAATTTCCCGCTTATGACATTGTGAACAACGGGAACTACAAGATTCGAAGCTACCGTCGAGGCAATCCGTACCTTGCTTGCAATGAACCCTCTTCGGTCGTTATCCAGGATGCAGATCCGGAAGAGGAAGGAATTGTAAGTAAAGGTACCCGTTCTCACAATCCAAGCCTTACCGGACCAACAGTGGAAGTTGACGAATAGTCCTGAAGGATATATCATCGAGAACGTCGCGCAAAAAGGCTTTCTAGGCGTTTCGATTAGAGATCCATATCAGCCATATCACGAAGCCTATGTCTCTCCCGTAGATTGTCGATGGTCGATCAACCCCGTCCGAGTCAGGGGACCAAATGATCCATATAGGGCATATCAGTAAGTTTGCGTCTACTCATCCACATTGCATCGAATGGTCACTCCCTTGCAGGTTACTCGTTTCGACAAGGATGCAGTACGCGCTCGATTCTGGACATGGAGAGAATGATCAAAAGGTGCGAATTACGCGATGACATCACATGCAGTTGTCTCACCAACATTTGGTTTGTCAACAGGTGACCGTGGAATACAACGGGCAGATGTCAATTCAGTTGTGGGTGCTCGAACGTGTGTAGACTCGTGCTGCGGAGAAGAGTTACATTGCAATGGGTATGACCACTAGTAATGATAACATTTTCTATCGTACGATTCGCTCGTAGAAAGGAAACCAGACCGTATTTATCGTACAAATAAGGTCGGCGGGAGATGACACGGACGAAAGTTTGCATGATAGTCTCTCATGTGTTCCACCACCACGCCAAGCATCGTCATAGGAGATGGACAATCATTTCGAGAGCTTGAGATATATAGCCATCTGTACACAAACCAAATATTTCCGACAAATGATGTCAAAGAGTCGATTGATGTTGGGATGAGAATTCGCCACCACGAATTCAAATTGCGCACCTGACCCAACTCTGGGGGCAAAACAGATGTTGATGAGTCGCCGTCTGGTTCATTTCACTATGATGCAACGGAAAGAAAGAGTCGTCTGCATGACTATGGAACATGTTGTAAACAAGTCAACATCGTCTTCTAAAGATACGGGAAACAATGTACGAACCTTTCTCAACGTCTCACTTCTAGACTCTGGGTGCGTTAAAATGACGACAACTGCTTGGTGAACAGAGTAATTATGCGCGACGGGCTTCATTCGATGAGGCGCAAGGCTATAGCAGGCGGTGTGGAGAAGCTGGATTACTAAATAATGCACCACAGACACAGTTCGGCTCAGTTCATCTATAAATGTGGTCATGGATCACTCCATCAGACCCCCAGTGAAGGAGATTGGGACAGAGCCTTCCTTAAAGTTCCTTTTGACTTGAAATATCGTATACGGAACGATGTGAGCATCGAGTAACACATTGGTTGGTACCGGTACAACCGGGAAAATGACACACGAGACGACTAAGCGGCACAAGTGTGAATTTGGACTCACTACTAATCCTTATTGTGATAGCCCGCGAACACATCCGAGCAGTCAATGTTGTAGGAAGGGAAAACATCCAAAATCGAGCGGAGGTACTGTAACGCGGGAAAGCTAGAGTGAGCTCGGGCAAAGCCGTTCCAGCTAGTATTTGCCCATCCCACGACCCTGAAGTCATGAACCCATCTTTAACCCAGACTAATGCACACCAAAACTGAAGCACAACGTGAGAAGTCATTGGAGCTGACCTCACAATATTTTCTCCTCATCATCGTATAATTGAATTCTTGTTGAAGCAAGAAAAACCGCCGGGTTCTCCAGGGTGACTCAGGTAAGTGCATCTCGTCTACTTGCGCATCGGCAGTTGAGTAATGACCTGCCTCTTTTTCTTTAACATCTGTGTGTCTCAGATGAAAAAGCAGGCAGACCATGAGGAACTGTGAGCTCTCCTTGAAATCTCGAACCACCATTGATTCGTGCCGATCGTTTCATGTAGAATATGAGGAGCGATTCGAGTTTCTCGATCCAAGATTTCGTGTGTGGGGTCAGGACGGAAGCTCAGGTATGCCCGCACATTTCCATACTCCTGCCTCATGTATTCATATTTTACACACCGAATCATAGGTAAAAAAAAATGCACAAACCCCCAAAAAACCTACAAGACTGATTTGGCTATGCCTCAACCCTTAACAGGACATAATCGCTAGCATGCGCTTTGATGCTTAATTCCGATCATTCCAGTGTTGCGATCAAGCCAATAAGGAAATGAAGCAGGTATGTCGGAGGGTCAAGCTTCCACACAGCTCCAAATAAATGTTCTCATCTGTCAAACTATTCAGCTCTCCGGAAAATACAAGGCCAGATTGGGGATGTGGAAATACATCAAGCAAGTTTGGCGCGTCACCTGGAAAGAGAAAGGCCCTGGCCTGACTGGATCAACGAAATGGACATTGGAGCGGTGCGGGAGTCTGACGTATGTAGGACAGGCGAGTGGCATGCTAGGTATACATTAGGACCTGAAATAAGAACGAAATTGGTATTTATTTTCATTGTCAAGGGGTACAGGTTATTTACTTCCCCCACAGAGCGCCGGAGAACGGAGTACAATTTACGACGTCGGTCGATCAAATGATTCAAATCAACCGAACTTCACGTTAGATTTTGGCCCATGCCACTTCACACATACAGTATCGCCTTTACAGTGCTTTTCACAACTTGTCCTTTTTTACGTCCACTGACAATAATGATGATTTGCCCAGCTCGTATTGGATTATGTAAACCACTTGTTATCAGCGCGGAACTTCAATCTGAAAAGATCGTCCGAACTCCGAAGCCTGATCGCCACCAAATCAGAGTTGCCTTATGTTCTACGGAGGCAAACCGTCTGTTGTCAAGACATCCGACCTTGCATAGTGCCCTTCCCCCCTGCGATGAATGTACCATTGGATACTAGCAACGTGGCTACATTGAATGTACAGCCCTCATCTATAGAGCCCGACCCTTTGCCTCACCCAAGCCAAGATACTTTTTCGAGTCACTCTGACGTTCCAGCCACAGTGGCGGCTATTCCTTTGCATTCGCCACTTTGGAGTGCTGGTCTACGTAACCACTCCATAAGTGTTCGGCTATCTCCTGTGTCTCATTGTCAACGCCTCGTTCTCCAGTTGCGCTGCCCCAATTACGTCCAGGTTATCTTGGACGAATGCACGGAAGAGTGGCGTAGTTTGATGAGTCACCCGTTCCCTCAGGACCTGGCAAGTGGTGCCGCTCATCTGAATGGGTTTCGTCATTTTTTCATCGCAAGTCAGTTTCTAGTTGCGTCTTCTCGCCCTCTAACGTATCCCACAGCAAGATGTCAGATACTACGAGACCTTTCATCTGGCTAGGAGGGTCTCGATCTCGAGGACGGGCAGCGCGGAGGAGACAGAGGAAATCCAAATAATATGTCGCAACGGCGATTATACTGTTTTGAGGGCGCAAGATGAGTGCACAACCAAGCTAGGTGTTGTAGAGAGCGTCGTCTTAGATGAGCCAGACTCGAGACCTCTCGAGGATCTTAACCATTCCGTTAGATCTGTCGCAGATACGGGAGACTACCTG
>JBBPTK010000444.1:0-15305 GCA_038094135.1 Spongiforma cf. squarepantsii
TGAAGAACGTGTTTGATGAGGTACGTCTTTGCCTAATTGGCGCGTTCGGACTATACTAATGCCGCTGTCGGGTAACAGGCGATCGTCGCTGCCCTCGAGCCTCCCGTGGTCAAGAAAAAAAGTAAATGTGTCATCGTTTAGCGTAGTTCTGTCCCACGGGAACGTCTCATTTGATATCTTTCATCTTTTTCACGACTCTTCTTACGATTCTCCCTTTCTGCCTCATATATCCTTGACGTTTCTCTTAGCTCATTGTGTCGTCTTCCCCCCTGTTTCCCCCTCTCACGTAACACCTCGGGCTCATGATTTTTTTTACCCGTCCTCGATGTTCGTTCCACACCATTTATGGCTTCTCAACCACGCTGAGTTAATTCCGCCAGAAGGGCATTTAGTCACCCGTCTAGACCGAAACCGCAACCTAATCTTCGTTTTTCGTTTCTCCTCGGACCTCTTAATATCCCGCACATTTCCGGCTACGATGACGACGGAGAAGAGCATACGGATGATTTCTCGGGACGAGGAAGTACAGGGACGGTTCGAATGATGATGATAACAATACCCCCTTTTGGATCTTAATAGTAAATCCTACTCTCTCTCTAGGCTGTAGACAAGGAAGAGAAATGGTAAATTGACGAGAAAGGGATTCTGGGGCGAATCGCGAGAGTGAGTCTCATCCGTCGAGCCCGGAGAAGAGTGCTCGAAGTCAACCGCCGTGTGTTCCGGTACGTGTAAGTATGTGTGCGTGTTTGTGTCGTGATGCGCGCGGGCGGATCAAATAAACGAGACCGCGGTAAGGTGGCTAGAGCGATATCTCCGGAGGCTGCTCGAAGCGGGTGAGGAAAAGGTGTTCATGCGTTCGAATGAAGCAAAGAAAGAAGGTACAATGAACTGAATAGGCGACTCTATGCGTCCCGTCGTGGGAAAGAGAGGAGATAAATGAACGAGGGAGGAGCCAACGTACCATACTCCGAGTTTCGAACGCGAGCCAGTCACCGGTGCCGGTGGGGAGAAGGCCCATCGAGCGGCATTTCCACAGTCCGACGGCGAGCGTGAGCAAGTTACAGAGGACGTAAGTGGCTTTTTGGAGTGGGAGAGCCGCCAAAGTCGGTTTGGGAGTCGGGGTGGGGGAAAAGGGTGCAAAGGCTATTGTGGTGCATTCACAACATCGTACGTGTCCGATTTTCAGATGAAAAAAAGAAAAAAAAGCAGTATGTGAGCCAAAGTAGAGGGAGAGGGAGAAAACGAGCAAGCAAGCGACGACGCACCGACGTTCATCCCAAAGATATTCTTGATCGGGGTGAGGAGAAGCATGAGCACGATGCCCATACTAAAGATCTGAACACCGCCGCCGGACATGTAGAGCATGAAAGCTTGCATGGGGAGGGACTTGGCAGGAGAGATGGCGAGGTCCCATGCGCGTTTCTCTTTGAGGCCGGCGTAGGAGGCAGCCGCTGCGGCTGCAGCTTTGGCTGGGGCCTTTGTCTAACGGAGAGGGTCAAGTCAGTTCGGCAGCTTTCCATTTTCATGGAGAAGGAACGTACTTGGGTGGTGTGGAGGTTCGAAAAGTCGGGAGGTGGGGGGAGGTTCTTCCATCTGTGTACGTGTCAGTCTGAACTACTTATATTTGTGGCGACAGGAGGACACACTTGGGGTGTTCTATCGAGGCATAGTTGAGCGAGAACGACATGTTTCAATGCAAGTTGACGACGCGGCCGGCAGGCGACGGCGAGTAGCCGAAATAATACCACGACGCTCGGTCATTACCACGGCTCAAGGGCTCACATTTATTATACGTTCCGTTCCTCATACTCTGGTACATAGTCCTGGTAACTCAAGATACGAGACCGCGTCGGCACTGCGACTCGACTTTTTGGCGACTCGGATTGTGGAAAACATAGAACCGACTCTAAGCGAACCGTCACGGAGATGGTTACAGAAATCACGTGATCGAGCCTGTACATAATCAACCCGGCGCCACAATTTGCTGAGCAGTCGCACCCCCACACCGTCAATCGTCTGTCATTTGTTTGCGTGTCAATCATACGTGTATTGATTGTTTTGCAGATGGAAGAAGAACCTTGCTTTGGGTATTGTATTCGTCCTCATGCACTTCTTGCGCACGCCATTGCTGGAGGTGTAGAGCCGCCGACCACCTACTTTGAAAGGGGTGGGGTGATAATGCGCGAGGCCTACAAAATCATTTATGAGGCTGGACTTGCAGACAAGGCAGAAGCGTATTGGATCGTGAAGAAAGGCAGCCCTCATTACATATACATTATATTGGCCTGCAGTGTGAACCGCCCCGAGTCAGCCCCGCTGATGCCAATGAGGCGGGCTCTGTCAGGAACTCTCAAGAACTCAACCCAAATGGATATCGTTCAGGAAACAAGTGAGAATTCCAAAGTGAAGAACTAATACAGTGTATCTACGGGTTTATATATACTTACAGAATGCGCACGGACCAGCTTAGGGCCGGTTTTAGGGTACAGGGTAAGGGCATAGGGTAACTACGTCATACATACGTCATGGTCTAGAGCCAGTCTAGATGCTTAGTAATAAGGTTCTTACATTACCCCCCTTCTAAGGTGAAGATTCCAGATTCACCGGAGGAAAATCAAACATGGAATTAGGAAACTTAGAATATGAATCGCGAAAAGAAAGAAAATCGGGATCAAGGAACATAGGAGCGGGAGAAGGAGGAGGAATGCCCAAACAAATAGGACAAGTACAAATAGGGTCGGAATCGGAATGAGAAGATCTGATTTTGATTGCGAGTCGAACTGCTGTGGGATTTGCTCGATGAAAATCTCTGATTGCTTGTTGAGCATTTCCGAGTTCTTTGACTGCTTTCCATTCATTTTCTTCTCTTGGAAATCCTTTCCATGAAACAAGGTATTCAATTGAATTTCCTTTTCGTCGTGAATCAAGGATCTTGTCAATTTCCATTTCTGTGATTCCACTTCGTATTTCGGGTAGTGATGGAGCAGGTTTTTGCTGGGATGGAAATGTCGGGGCATGAAAAGGATGTAAAAGACATTCGTGAAATACTGGATGAATGTTTCGCCAAGACTTGTCTAATTTGAGGCGATAAGATGCGACACCTTCTTTATTTAAGATTTGAAAAGGGCCATATCTTTTATCATCAAGTTTTTTTGAAGGTCTTTCGGTACGGATGTTTGTGTTTTCCAACCATACTAAATCTCCTTTTTTGTATTCTTTTGAAGGTCTCACTTTTCGATCGTGATAACGCTTCATATCATATGCCGCCGTCTTCAAGGCTGCTCGTGCTATCTCCTGCTGTAATTCCATCTCTTTGACAAACTCCGCTGCTGCTGGATTTCTTGGATTGGTCTTTTGTAGATATCCAGAGCGTGGTTGTTGTCCATAGTTTAAGACGAATGGAGTATAATTGGTTGCAGAAGTAGTGGTTTGATTGTGAGCGAATTCTGCGATAGCCAACCATTCTGTCCAATCGCTTTGTCGATGGTTTACATAGATTCGAAGATATTGTTCTACCCATGAATTGATCCGTTCGGTTTGTCCATCAGTTTCGGGATGAAAGGCTGTCGAAGGATTTCCTTGTATTTGTAGTAATTCATACAGCTCTTTCATAAAATTGGAAACGAATTGTGGACCTCGATCGGATATCACTTTTTGTGGAATTCCATGAAGTTTAAAGATTTCATCTCGAAAGATCGTAGCCACTCCTTTGCTTGTAATTTCAGTTGTGATTGGGAATAGTCTAATCATTTTCGAGAATCTGTCTACAACTACCATGATTGCATTTTTACCGTTTGATTCCGGTAATGGGCCAATAAGATCAACGGAGATTATTTCCCAAGGTGCGTTAGGAATTTCATTTGGATTCAACGGAGTTTTCTTTCCTTGTGTATCATTTTTTACTCGTTGACATTTATCGCATCCCTTAAGATATCTCTTTACGTCTCGTTTCATTGTTGGCCAAAAATATCGTGTTTTTAGCAAATCATGGGTTCGTCGAACTCCAGGATGTCCAGCAATAGGATGGTCATGATTCAGTTGGATTACTTGTTCCCTCACTTTACAGTTATTGGGTACATATAGTAATGTTTTCCAATGAATCATTCCTTGTTTGACATTCCACGCTGAATCGTTTTGTTCTAATCCTTTTTGTACTACACTTTCGACGTTATGTTGGTTTTGTCGTATCAAATCGTCGATAGTGGTTTGTAATCGGAGTAGAATTGGGTCGATCAGCGTTTCCTGTTGATTATCTATTTCTTTCACTTCAAAATCCGGTCGTCTCGATAGAGGATCTGCCGGATTTGATTTTCCAGGTCGATGTTCGATGGTGAAATGGTATTCACTTAATATTTGTTTCCATCGAGCTTGTCGTCTGGATAAATCTTGTGGTTTTGTGAAATACTCTAGATTCTTGTGATCGGTGAGGATTTTGAATGGTACTTTTGCGTCTAATAGGTAATGCCTCCATTCTTTTATGGCAAAAATGATAGCTAGCATTTCTAAATCTGCTGCATGGTAATTTCTCTCTGCATCGTTTAGGGATCTAGATATATATGCTATTGGATGCCATCTATCATCTTGTTTTTGAGACAGTATCGCGCCTATTCCCATTCCAGATCCATCGGTTTCCACTTTAAAGGGATCGTCATCTGTTGGCATTCGAAGAGCTGGTGCTGTAGTGATCTTTTCTTTTAGCTTTTCAAATGCTTCTTGACAACTTTGATTCCAATCAAATGGATTTTTATCCGATGTCAAATTGTTTAAAGGTTTGGCTATTTTCGCAAATCCTTCTATGAATCTACGATAGAAATTAAGGAATCCTAAGAAACCTCTAACTTCTTTTCTTGTTTTTGGTATGGGCCATTCCTTTATTCCTTTGATTTTAGCTGGATCTGTTTTCACTTCGCCTTGTGACACTACTACTCCAAGATATTCGGTTTCGCTCTTCTCAAATTCGCATTTTATATGTTTGAAAGTGAGTTTGTGTTCTCGAGCGATCTGGAGTACTTCTTTCACTATCTTTCGATGTTCTTCGAGTGTTTTTGTAAAAATCATGATGTCATCCATGTATACTATTACGACACCACGGTTTATGAGATCTCGAAAGATGTGATTCATCATTGTTTGGAATGTAGCAGGTGAATTGGTCAAACCAAAGAACATCACAAGGGGTTCGAATAATCCTCTATTGGTTCGGAATGCGGCTTTCCATTCATCTCCTTCCTTCATCCGTATGTTATTGTATCCCCATCGAATGTCGAGCTTAGAGTAATACTTTGCTCCTTTTAATTTATCGATGAGTTCTGAGATCAACGGCAGTGGATATCGATTTTTTATAGTAATGTCATTGAGTTTTCGATAATCTTGTACTGGTCTTAATTTGCCGTCTTTCTTTTTGATGAAAAAGAATGCAGATGCGAAGGGACTTTTAGAAGGCCTTATCCTCCCCGTTTTCAGATTTTCTTCCAGGAAATCATCAAATTCTTTTTGTTCCGACAAGGTCAGATTGTACGTTTTACAGTCCACTTGATGGTCCCCAGGTAGAAGTTCTATTGCGTGATCCCATGGTCGTCTCGGTGGTAATTCGTCAAAGGATTCTTTAGCAAAGACATCCCTGAATTCGTGGTACGCTTCAGGTACGACTGCTTCGAAGCTTTGATCTTTGAATTTTCCAGTAGCAATAGCCATTTCTGTAGCTACTGATCTGGTATATTTACCGATATCGACCATGAAGGTTCTTTCACGCTCTTTGTCGTCATCATCATCATCACAGTTTTGTAAAGGAGGCATATCGTCGTCAAAGGAGATAGTTTCTTTTCTCCAATTGATCGTAGGATTGTGTTTTCGTAACCAGTCATGGCCAAGGAATACAGAATGTGTACTTAATTGTGATATGGCCATGGGTATACGTTCTTTGTGCTCTCCGATTGTCATTTCTGTGATAACGAACTCTCTGATCATTCCAGATTGGTTTTTAGAACCGTCAGCATTGTAAACTGGGATCGGTCGTGGTAATTTAAACTTTTGTAATCCCAATTCATTTACCAATGATTCATCTATCACCGTTCCAGTGCAACCAGAATCTAATAGAGCTATTACATCTCGTTTGTCTCCATTTGCAAATTGTAGAGATGTTTTTATTTCAAACGAGTTCTTTGATCTTTTGCGTTTTGTGAAGCGGGGTTTATCTTGTAGTTCTCGTATCGTTAACTCCGCTTCAATGTCGTGCATTTGTCTTATTCGATTTACTAATTCTTCGTCGACTTCATTTGCACGATCATCATGTACAAAAGATCTTAGATGTTTCATTGCTCTAGTATTAGATTTTTCGTTGATGACTTTCTTTATCCAGGCTACAGACCATGGATTTGGAGTATTCATCCAAGACTTTCCCACACTTGTTTTCATCGGATTCTCCGTAGTCTGTGATCCCTGATCAACAGCCGGGTGGTCCTTTGAATTCAAGGGTACTTGTCGTTTTAGGATTTCTTTTACTCCTGTTGATCCGAATCCTTTATCAGATCTTTGTGTTGTTGGAAGAGTTTCGACTTGTTTTATTGGTTCAATGCAGATCTTCTCAATGATTAGTTGAGCTATTCTATCTCCTTTTTCTACATTGAATATATCTTCGGAGTTATTGACCAATATTACTTTGATCTCTCCTCGATAATCAGAGTCTACTACTCCACCGGCAACGTCAATGCTTTTTGTGGCTAATCCACTTCTTGGCGCTATTCTGCCATATGTTCCTTTTGGCAACGCCATCGCTATTTGTAATCCCACTAATGTTCTCTTTTTGGGCATTACTGTTTGTTTTTCTGCAGCGTATAAATCATATCCTGCTGCATTTTCACTTCCGCGTGTTGGTTTTTGTGCATTCGGTCCCGTTGCTTTCCATTGGACCGTTCTTAGGATCTCGATCTCATCGATAGGCAATAATGCAAATCGATTCTGAGTATCTAAATATGGTACAGTAGTCGATCCTTTAGTATCTACTGTACGTTTACAAAACTCGACGGAAGCGAAGAAGTGGAAGCTACATTGTTCTTTGAAGATTCAATCTCCAATTCAATCTTTCGCATCTGTTCGCAAAGATCCTCCCCAGAATAGTACTCTATTTTCCTATTCTTAAATTCCATGGTTCGGACTTGGCGACGGGGGCGAAAGTGTTCGGTACAAGGCCACGGTTTCCCACACTGCCTGCATTTGTTTTCCGCTCGTGCTTTGGACAAGTCCATAGGCACTCCTTGACCTCCGAAAGTTCCGGGGGTGTTCGGACCAGGAGACGGAACTACATTTGCCGCAGGGTACATCGGGGCTCTTGTGAATCCTTGGATTGGATTCTTTCCTTTGTAATTAGGGGATACGAAACTAGTAGTCTTCGATGTCTGGTTCGTAGCCTGACCACCTGGCATGCGCACGGTATAGTTTTGCGATTTCTTCCGTGTGTTTATTTCTTCTAAGAGCATGGCAGCTCCGGTCAGGGCGACTAGCCATTCTTCGACTGTTCCAGTTTCGATCAGATGGGATCGGGTTCTCTCGACCTGTTCTACGATCGGATTGTGCACTGCTCGTCGAAGGATATCGATGAGGAATTTGTTTGATAAACCTTGTGGTATTTCTGCCTCGAGCACCAGCGTTTGGAACCGAACGTTGAATTCGTCGATTCTTTCTGTAGTCATTTGTTTTAGGTTCATCAAATTGTGCATTGCGTCGGTCTTGCGTGACACGTCCGCAAAGGTCGCTGACAGGTTCTTGGAGAATTCGTCCCAAGTATGCATGTAGATCGTCGATCCGTTCTTCTCGATCCACAGATCTGCGAACTTCCCAGCAGTCGTTCCTTCCTGCATGTATGACAGGGCATAGAGGATTTTCTGTCGGTCCGAAGGAGTCTCGTCGAATCCGCTCAAATATATCATAAGACGTCGGTACCATCCTCTGTATTTCATCTTGTCTCCATCGAATGGAGTTGGTTTCGGCATCCTCGATTTGGCTATTTTCGGATCTTCGCCTAGTCCTTTGGCGATCTCCGTAGGCATCGGGTTGCCATGGACTGTTTGTTGGATATTTCGGGCTGGGATCTCTGCATTGCAGATAGCCGCTGGAAGCATAGTATTCAACAGCCTCCTCATCATTTGTTCCATTGTTTCTACTGGCGGAGCTGGATCTACACCAGGGGTAGCTGCAGGAGCATTCGCACCGGACATTCTTTTCGGTGGTTCGGGGATTGGATCGGAAGAAGTGGAAAATTTTCGTGATGACGGACTTTCTGATGAGCTCAATCTTTGAAACTAGTAACGGAAGTCTATTGACCCCAAGTGTTGTCTACTATTTCGTTTATTTTAGGAATACGCTCAGTAATCCTATGGAAAAATCTATCTATGACGTATAGATGTACTATGACGAGTAGGATATAAAGGAAAAAGAGTTGAAAGGAAACGATAAGAAGGATATACGCCAGTGTTGCCACACGGGGACAACGTCGAAAACTCAGTATTTGGAGAGTGGAGTCGTCAACTTACTCGCGAGGCACTCACAGAGAGGCACGTCAACGAATAAGAGGGGGAACCGGAAGTTTCGGTGTTTTACTCGTCACACCTAGTTTGCCAACACTACCTTTAAAGCAGGTATTACTATGTAACTGCTTTCACACTCTACCCTTGCGGGATCGGTGACGGTCTACAGTTAAGAAACCGGGTCGTGTATGCGATCGCGACCAAATGCCCCTTAGGCCTAGTATGGGGGAAGCCTGTTTACTATACGTGGTTTGTTACACGCCTGTACTCGCGTGTGACTATCGGTACGCGGTTTGGTTCGGTTTAGCGAACTTGAATGTAGGGGGAGTCAAAGACGTGACCCTACTTAGACAAGCCGGTTTGGCCTACAACAAACTTGGCTTCGGGTTACGAATACCGAGTTGTCAAAACTACCTCACTATAGAAGAGGTATGCTCTAGTTATCACGGAACTACCGAGTCGCGATATACGACCAATCGTTCACTTATCCCTGTGAATCGGGAAGTACTTTGAAAGAGTACTAAGCTTTTTGAGAACGCGTAACGGTCACAAGTGTGCCACTACGAGGCAAGAGCGATAGAGAATAAAGACGCGGGATAAAGTATCGAGCGTCGAGTAAGGACTTTGGAATAATGTCAGGAACTCTCAAGAACTCAACCCAAATGGATATCGTTCAGGAAACAAGTGAGAATTCCAAAGTGAAGAACTAATACAGTGTATCTACGGGTTTATATATAATTACAGAATGCGCACGGACCAGCTTAGGGCCGGTTTTAGGGTACAGGGTAAGGGCATAGGGTAACTACGTCATACATACGTCATGGTCTAGAGCCAGTCTAGATGCTTAGTAATAAGGTTCTTACAGGCTCCACCCCCAGAAGAGTACGAATCTCTTCGCAAGATATTGGGAAAAGAGGAGCCTGGACGATGGTATCTACTTGACATAGCTCGGGAGGACTGATCTACAAAGTATAAGAGATCTTTCATCAGATATTCACTTGGATGGGTAGTAAGTAAATGCACATCAAAACCTCGTAGTACCGGGATAGAGGAGGGGAGTCCCGGGGGAGAGGAAGCTGGGGGACATGCAGTAATTGGTTCGTATATCGTCACCTTGTCTGTCATAATTGCTCGGCTGATCAAATGAGCAGGAAATCACGAATTTGATTTTGGTTCGTCAGGCATTGCGCCATTTCGTTTTGAGTGGGCGAGTTGGCAGTCCACGTCGAGTGCTGGATTTTTGTTATCCAGCGGGTGTGTGTTGTGTGTGTGGTTGGTTAGGAAATCTTTGTTTCTGACATTATGACTACGTCATATCTTTGAATTTATTCGATTCTGGGTGTGCACAATGCCCCGACCTCCTGGCCAGCAGCGTCGTGTCACGGTCCCTTGCGCCATCTTATTGTGCGCGTGTGTCACATACACCTGGACGGCACATCTGATACATAGTCTCAGACAGCGCTATGCGCCGTATCCCTCTGCTGTTCAGCTAAAAAGACATTGCTTTTCCATTAGGAAGTTGACTTCTCAGGTTGCCAAGATTGTTGATTGGCCTGTTCCCACTGCACCAAAGCCAACGACGTGCGTGCCTTCCTGGGCCTTGTGTGCTCGCTCCGTGAGACAATCTTTCACTTTGCACACAATGCTCTTGCCCATTTTCAATGGCGGGGACAAGGCATACGCCTCCTTGCGCCACTCTTATTACTGGCACAACATGCGAAAGGACCTGATCCAATCATACATCCCCTCTTGTTCCCTGTGTGCCCGCAACAAATCCTCGACTACAGCTCCTGCTGGTCCCCTCCACCCACTGCCTATCCCAGATCAGCGCGGTGACTCCATCGTCATTGACTTCATCGGCCCACTTCCGCATGATGGCGGTTGCGACACCCTGGTAACCACCACCGACTGCCTTAACGCCGTTGCCCGGTTGATCCCCTGCATCTCCCTCATCAGCGCTCGCTCCTTTGCCTCGCTTTTCTTCGACCGCTGGTATTCGAGAATGGCCTCCCCTTGCACATCGTGTCTGATTGTGATAAGCTCTTTCTTTCTAAGTTCTGGTACGCGCTGCATAAACTCATTGGTGTTACTTTGAAGATGTCATCCTCTTCATCCTCAGACGGATGGCGCAAGCGAACGGACGAACAAAGCCGTCATCCAAAGCCTCCGGTTCTGGGTCGACCGCAATCAAAAGGGCCAAGTGAAAGCACTACCCCGCATTCGCTTCCGACTCATGAACACGGCCAACGCTAGTACCGGCTTCAGTCCCTTCCAACTCCACATTGGACGTTCTCCTCGCCTCCTTCCTCCCTTTGTCTCTCTCACCTCGTCAGAACATGCGTCTGAGGAGGCTCTCGATTTTTTGGCCCGCTTGCAGACAGATGTTTGGGAGGCCCAGGACAATCTGCTCATGGCCAAGGCTGCACGGGTACATCACACTAACAAGCATCGCTCTCCCGATCCCGCATTCGCCGTAGATGACCGTGTTTTGTTGTCTCCAAGAATCGCCGCCGGGACTGGAAACACCAAACGCGCAGCTAGGTTTATTCCCCGCTTTGATGGACCTTACACCATTGTTGACGCTCATCCCGAGACTTCTACATACACTCTTGATCTCCCCAAGTCTACCAACGTCTTTCCCACATTCCACACGAGCCAGCTCCGCCGCTTCATACCGAACGATTCCATCTCGTTCCCTAGCCGTGACCTCCCATGCCTGGCCCTGTCGTTACCGCGTCTGGGCAAGAAGAATGTTTCATCGATCGAATCCTTGACAAACGGCGTGTCAGACGTGGTCATCAATACCTTGTACGCTGGGTCGGTTATGGACCGGAAGACGATGAATGGTCACCCCGTCGAGACCTGATGGACTGCGAGGCTTTAGATGTCTGGGAGAAACGATCTTCCTCCTAGGGTGGAGGGGTGTAAGCATACGCCGAGAATACCAACACTAACACGTGCTGCAATGCCACTGAGAGGCTCGAACTGGTGAAGTTGTATGGGAAGCGAGGGTCGGTGCAATGGACCAGGTCTAGAACTGTCCGAGCTCATAGTGTATTGCTCGAACAGTGAGTTTCCACCCTGGAATGGCTGCCAGGTTGTTTGCTTGAGGGCCTGACGTGTGTTGGACCCATCACCGAGTCTGCGAGTGGTCGTGGCTGCATGGATGGGATTGCATGTGACGTGACAAGTCCAGTGGTCGCATTGAGAGCTTGGAGCGCGAACGCGTTTCGTCAGGTCGGCTCACATTGTTATCGATGCCTTCTCTGAATGATACAGGTGCAAGGTATGAGTGGAGGACGGATCTGGAAATTGAGTATCTCCAGTGTCAATGGACATGGACACACCTGCATCAGGAGCGTTCCTGGGTTGAGCTGGCTGGTCATCCTTGCGCGGCCTGCCAACATTCTTGGCACCAGGGGGGTTCTTTGATCCTTTGGGCCGTCCCGGTCGAAACGGACGACTTCTCTGACAATGGGTCGGGTCCAGAAACGGTGAGCGAAAGCGGCTGCGACGACGTTCACAGCGCACGTAAGTCTGAAGCGTCACTGCCACATAAGTATGAGTTTTGGCGACTCGGACTATGTACCATAGAAGTTAAAGTTACATAAATCACGTGATCAAGCCTGTATATAATCAACCCAGCGCCACAATTTACTGAGCACTCGCACCCCCACACCATAAATCGTCTGTCATTTGTTTGCATGTAAATCATATGTGTACCGATTGTTTTGCAGATGGAAGAAGAACCTTGCTTTGGATATCGTATTCGTCCTCATGCACTTCTTGCACATGCCATTGCGGGAGGTGTAGAGCTGCCGACCACCTACTTCGAAAGGGGTGGGGTGATAATGCGTGAGGCCTACAAAATCATTGATGAGGCTGGACTTGCAGACAAGGCGGAAGCGTATTGGATCGTGAAGAAAGGCAGCCCTCATTACATATACATCATATTGGCCTGCAGTGTGAACCGCCCCGAGTCAGCCACACTGATGCCAATGAGGCGGGCTCCACCCCCAGAAGAGTACGAATCTCTTCGCAAGATATTGGGAAAAGAGAACCCTGGACGATGGTATCTACTTGACATAGCTCGGGAGGACTGATCTACAAGGTGTAAGAGATCTTTCGTCAGATATTCGCTTGGATGGGTAGCAAATAAATCCACATCGAAACCTCGTAGTACCAGGATAGAGGAAGTTGGGGGACATGCAGTAATTGGTTTGTATATCGTCACCTTGTCTGTCATAATTGCTCGGCTGATCAAATGAGCAGAAAATCACGAATTTGATTTTGGTTCGTCGGGCGTTGGCTTCAATCGATGTACTTACTGGATATACTGAGCATTATTTTTTATTTTGCAGGATACCCGCATCTTTCGGACTTGGTCAAAGACAATAAAAATAAATTCGTGAGTCGATATTCCACATAGTTGGGCGGACTGTCATTCTTCCTTTTTTTCGTTTCAATTCCAGCCCTGGCTTCTGAGCAACGTCATAGACACAAACACGAACGACGTTCCACCTTTGCAGTCTTTCCAGGTATTGGAGTGATCTAGTATCAGGATCGGCATCATTGGTCTCGTCGAGCAGTTTGTGTTCCAGGGTGCTCTGTAGTACGAGATTATGATCTGAACCTTCCGTTATATAGAGAGTGGATCAACACGGTGGCAGCATGGCCCGCTGATTTCAAGTTTATCGAGATGGCAGAGACAGGGAGGCAATTATCAGAAGTTGCGCGAAGAATTCTAAGTGAGGGAGCATCTTGTGCATGATATTACTAATGATTTTACAGGATCGGGCCAAGGGTAATACAGCATAATGACTTACAGTGATGGTTCTATTTCACTTACACTGATTCACGTAGGACATTCAGCTGGCCAAGGACTTATTAGACCTGTCTCCCTCTGCTCAGAATTCGCGATCCGTGGCCGGGGAACATGGTGTGGACATTATCTTCGGTGGCCATGAACACTTCTACTGGATATCAAAAGGCGTAGCCACTTGGGATGGATACGACCTTTCTCAAAAGGTTATGGGACCCGACAACGATGATGGTGACACACCGGTGATCAAGGGTGGAGCAGACTTCAGAGAACTGTCCGAGATCACTTTGGAGCTCAGTGATACCCCACCGGGCGGTATTAGGAAGAAAGTCATCAGAGGTATTCACGGTACGCGAACATAATCGCTTCGGAAAGATTGGTTGTCCAAACTAAGATTTTCAGGTAAACGCTATGAAGTCAGGCCCGGTATGACTGCTTCGGAGAACATGAAAAAGATTGTTGATCAGGCGCTGTCGTCTGTAACCGACACTTTATCGGCACCTGTTTGTATCTCCGAAGTAGAGTTAAGCTTACAATCAGCGGTCATACGTACTAACGAGGTATGCGGATTTTCACAATTGATTAAAGTGGCTACTCAAGTATGTCTTTCGCTATACAGGCACCAATAGGGAATTGGGTTGCGGACGTTTTGAGGCACGCATACGACGATGTATTGTCCACGCAGCACGGAAGCGATTCTGACGGGGTCTTCATATCTGCCGGGTCAATGCGAGGTGGCGCGGTTTATCCTTCAGGTTGGATCAACATGGCCGATAGGCATTGTCGCACCTACTGTCGAAGGCCAGATCACTCTCGGGAATATTCAGGAGATTTTAGCTTACGATGATCCTATTATTGTCATAGAAGTAGACGCAGAATCTATTTGGGAAGCGCTTGAGGCAGGGTTATCTCCGTATCCCGTACAAGCGGGGTAAGTGGTCGTCCTATGATATCGTTGGATTCTACTGACAGGTAATTCTAGATGCTTCCCCGTCGTGCCGGGTTTCCACATTTCCTAGGATTCTTGCCGCCCGGCCGGTCAGCGTGTTCTTGGAGTCTGGCTCCTAAAGGCAACACCATCGGCAAATGGTACTAGTCACGTCCTTGTTGACGGAGAAGAAGTCAACAGGGAGAAGAATGGACGGACGTATAAAATCCTCACAAGGGACTACAGTATATGGCTACCAGGCATGGTGGATATACGGCTCTCACAGGCTATATCTGTCTTATTGGTGAAGAACACGGGCAGCCGATGAGCAGCCTGGTCAGGAAGTACTTCCTTGGTGGGTACCGATAAGTATAATTCGCGAGGTCTCCTGATTATGTCGGCAGGGGCTCACTATGTGAACAAGACAATCCGTGAAAGCGGGGACCAACAGGAAACGGATCATCGTCACTCGGACACGGCTAGCGCCATCCAGCGACATCAGCAAATGTCACTGCCACTTTACAGCACTTTCAGGCACTTTGACAAATCCGTCAAGTAACGCCACAAGCCAAAGCGACCAAAGTACGAGTACTGATTATTCATCACATTCAAAGCTCGTAAAGTACTAAAGCTGTAAAGTAGTATTACAGCCAATTACATTTTGAGTACTACGGGACATCACAACTCAAATACTTGCAGGCTATTCATTATCATTGTGTTCGTTATGGTGCAGGGTGGAGGCGAGGGCGACAGGTAGAGGCGGGGGTGGGCCAAGGGAGAGAGGGAATGGACGAAACAGCAATGACGATGACAACGACATCGTCGCATCCTCATCGCGCTGATGTCGTCGTGTTCGTTGCAGCGAGAGGGCAGAGGCGAGGCGAGGGTGACAGGTACAGGTAGGTGGGCCGAGAGAAGAGAGGGGACAAGATCACGACGACGAAGACGACAACGTCACTGCGTCATCATCGCACTGACGTCGTCGTCGTCGTCGTCATGTTCGTTGCGACGCGAGGGCGAGGGCGAAGGCGAAGGC
>JBBPTK010000445.1:0-15292 GCA_038094135.1 Spongiforma cf. squarepantsii
TTCATTATCTCGTCGTTTTGAGCGGCTCGGTGACGTCGTGGACATCACGAAATCGATTTCGTCTCAAGAGGAGGCTGTCCGTCTTACGCCTGATGGCCATCCATCCAGACCAGGTTCGCTGAACAATCTGGGAAACTCGTTATCTTATCGCTTTGAAAAGCTCGGTGACATCACGGACATCATGAAATCAGTTTCGACTCAAGAGGAGGCCGTCCGCCTCACTCCTGACGGCCATCCAGACAAACCAGGCCTGCTCAGCAATCTGGGCAATTCACTCATCCTCCGTTTCGACCATTCTAGTGATTCATTACATCTCTGCATTGCAATTTCCCATTTTTCAGCTGCAGCTCAGTCTTCTATAGGTTCCACTGCTGTCCGCTTCAATGCAGCTCGTAGGTGGATTCGGTCAGCACACATTCAAGGAAATGCCGAAACTCTCCTTCATGCATATACCACAGCACTTGAACTTCTCCCACAATTGGCATGGATAGGTCTCCCACTCAAAGAGCGTCATCGCGTACTCGTCGACGCCGCTGGTACAGCACGAGAAGCTGCCTCTGCCGCACTTGACGCTGGTCATCCTCATATTGCAGTCGAGTGGCTCGAGCAAGGACGCTCGATTGTCTGGAATCAGCTCCTGCAACTTCGCACACCTGTTGATATTCTTCGTGTCACTCATCCATCCCTTGCTGACGAATTCGAGCAGACCTCGAAGCATTTGGAGAGTGCGAGTTCCCGTGATCAGATAGTATCGGATGACACAGAGAAAGTACTTGGTTTTAGTTCTCAGCCGCTCGAGGATGTGGTTCAGATACACCACACTCTTGCTCTGAGACGAGACAAGCTTCTCGACCACATACGATCCCTACCTGGTTTTGATCGATTCATGCTTCCAAAAACCATCGATCAACTTGCTTCTTTCGCAACTTCTGGTCCGGTTGTTTACCTCAATGCCAGTGCCAAACGATGTGACGCATTGATCGTCATGGCAGACCTAGGCAGTGCCATCCTTGTCCCCCTTTCCACAGTTACCTATCACCACGTAGAGCGGATGCACCACTTGTTGTTGGACCAGAAAGGTCGTACCATTTCCAATGATGATGTGTCACTACTCGCGCTGGACGGAGAAAGGAATGCCATCGACAGGGCAGGTAGACTTGCAAACGCCAAGGCCCATGATAGGTTTCACCTCGTTCTGGGATACCTGTGGTGCAATGTCGTCAATCCAATTCTTGGTGCTCTCGGTTTTTCGGTACGTCGATTGACACGAGTTTTAGGCAAGTGTTTTCTGATTAATGTCATATTTGCAGAGTCTGCCTTCTCAAGTGGAGAAGATGCCCCGTATCTTTTGGTGTCCAACAGGTCCATTTGCCTTTTTACCCATTCATGCTGCCGGTATTTATGGCTCGTCTCCTGCGAGTCCAAAACTTTCTGATTTTGCCATATCTTCCTACATACCAACACTAAGCGCGCTTACACCCTCGACAAGTAGAACGGACGCTCCTGTGCACCCATCCAGCATCTGTCTACTCACTGTTCCCCAGCCCTCGTCCGATGGTCAACCGCCGCTACCAAGTGTTCGGGTGGAGATTGACCACATCCAAAGATTGTCCCAGACCTCATTATCTGTAACCCTGGCAGAATCTCATGGTATCGTCGAAGACGTGGTGGAAAAGATGGCTAACGCTGACTGGATTCATTTCGCGTGTCACGGTGTGCAAGATCCTATTCAACCACTCCACAGCGGTCTTTGCCTGGCGGACCGTCGTCGCTTAAAACTCTCGGACATCATCCGGTTGTCGCGCCCGCAAGGTGGATTCGCTTTCCTCTCTGCTTGTCAGACTGCAAAAGGAGACGAAAAATTATCGGAGGAATCAGTGCATCTAGCTGCGGGGATGCTTCTCGCTGGGTACGGTGGTGTCATCGCGACGATGTGGTCGATCATGGACAATGATGCGCCGAAGGTGGCGAGGGACGTTTATCAGCATCTGTTTAGGGATGGCAAGGTTCCGGATACCAGGGAGGCTGCAGAAGCGTTGCACCGTGCGGTGGTGCGTTTGCGTGACGAGGACAAGGTGCCATTCTCTTCTTGGGTTCCTTTCATTCATTTCGGTAGGTAGACGGTATCAACCCCGCTAGTTTATCTTGTTTGTGGACTACTATTTTTGTGTGCTACTAATTTTTGTCGCTCGTATTGTTCTACAGAATGCTGGCAACCAATGGACTTTGGATTGGCTCATGTACTATTATTAGCGATCGTGTCGTCAATTCTCCTACCCCACTACGTCTACCATGTTCTCCAACTGCTCGCCTTGTGAACGCAGTACGCGCTCTCCACCTCAAGGACCTTGATCCGTTCCGTCAGCTCGAACCAATTGCGCATACCATTGTTCTCTGCGTAGACGTCACTTGTGGATCATGCACGGGATCCCGACGAGCTAGAGGACTAGTCGGGGAAGCCATTTTGTACATAAAGTGGGGCGGACGGAGGGTGCTCATATGTGGGGCTCTTCCTGATGGATGGAATCAGTCGTTTGGATGACACGGTCCGTGTCATTTCCACACACATGGAATAGAAAACTCGATGCTTCCCTGACAAGCCGTCCCAACTCTCCTCTCGCACCTGCTAGTAATCATGCGGTCATGTGCGTCCAGCACCCCCCGAAAGTACGCGTCGCGCTGCTTTTGCATGCACGAAAAACGTAGGGCAACTGAGATACTATTGGCTTGAGTCGAGCACACCGGCGAATCTGACTCTGTATGCCCGCTCAAGCCGCGCTTTTGCAACATGCACCTGGATCGTATGTCTCTTTGCTTCGAAGAGCGTGCATATTCGCCATCTTAGCTGAGATATGGCTGTCAGCTTCATGGGATGAACAGATACTACGTTGTCCCATTCGGCATACCTTTGAAGACCGTGATACAACACCGATAGAGTGAGCACACGATATGCGGCAAAGTCCATAGACTGGACGAGCACGACGTGGAGGTGTGAAGAGACGGACAAGACTATCGGTGGGCAAACAGCGACGATAGCGGAAATGAAACATGCTCATGATGAGCTGGAATGACTTAATGTATCGTCAAGAAGGTAAAAAATTAGCATCTATTGTTCTGGCGGTCACATACACTAACGTGAAGCGACAGACCTGATCGATTTCTACACCCAATGTTCACTCGACGACGCTAGTCGGAAATCTCCACCCTGGACGACGGTATTCCGGCCCTCGAACCTTTGAACTCGACTACACGGACGACGTCCATGCCTTCGATGACCTCGCCAAACACGACATGTTTACATCGAGCCAAGGAGTGACGGCCGTTGTGATAAAGAACTGTGCGAGTAGTCATCAGTCATCGTCGGACCAAACAAGGAGAATGTGGGCCTACCTGAGGACCGCTCGTGATGGTGACCTGCATTAATCATTGGGAGGAGACCTGGCTTTTCGCGCTTGTGCAGAAATTTTTCATCTACGCATAGACAAGATTTAAGTCAAGTGAGAACGAGAATCGCCCACCCTTGAAACGCTCGCCATAGATCGATAGGCCACCCGTGCCGTTGTGCTGAGTAACGTCGCCGCCTTGAATAATAAACTACGTACAGGTCAGCAATTGGAAGAGAGTAGAAAGGGCATGGGCAAAGACAATCCTCGGGTATGATTCGGTGGAACCTGCTGTCCTTCCCTTCTGTGCCTACGGCCAACTCGCGGAAGTTGCACACCGTGAGTGGGACCGTGTCGTCACCACGATCAGACCGGCCGGTTTCGATGCTACTGAGATGTCAAACTGTAACGTGTCTGAGGAGAAACACTTTGAACATCAAGCTAGATGAGAACGTACAGAAACCATGTTCCTGTCAGGTTCACTTCAGCAACGCGTTCCCCCGAGAAGATCATCATACGTACTTGGTAGCAGAAGATGCTGCTGCTGCGGTGGCGGAGGAGAGGACGAATCTACGAAGCACGAACGACATGCATGAAGGTGACGAGCATGCGAGGCAGTGATGAAGCTTGAAGGTCGTTATAGAAAGGTGAAGAGGGAGGAGAGCCGTGATTGTAGTTGTGTACGCTTCACCACAGTCCAATTATCTCGGGGGACACACTGCGTTCTATTCATGCTTCCATTCTCATCTATTACATTTCTTGGTTTCGGTGGATCATGACTTAGGTGCGCACACCACCTAGAAGGTCGCCGACCATTAGCAATCCAACATGTTGCAAGAACATCAAACGCGAACAAGAAGCTTTTCAAATCCCTCGGGCACGCATACAACGACGAGCTGTCTCATACGCCCCCTCTCCCTTCATGGCTCGAGCCCGAGCCCGAAGAAGCCCCACTCGGCCCCATGAACTCCCGCAAGACCCTCTACCTCCTCATAGTGCACTCAACATCGCCTTTCCAGACCACGAGTTCTCAGACGTTCGTCCCATCCATTTCCAGAAAGAAAAGAGCGGCTCCAGCGTCCTCAACTCCATCAGCACCACCCTGTTATCGCCTCGCCATGGGGTTGTCAGAGCACCCCGCACTTACTCGGCCTACCCACCCACTTCGTCCAACTTCTTCCCTTCCTCCGTCCCAACCACCACATTCTCGTTAGTCTTCAAATATAATCGGGCGCTTACTCTTCCCTTTATCGCATATTGGACGACGTCATCGGGCTCAACGATTGTCAGGTCTTCTCCTACTCATCCGATATCGATTCGGACCCCCACGCCAATGGCTATTCCAATGACGAGGACGATCTCGTTTTCGTCCGTGACGAACACTCTTCAGGCGACATCGACACATCCTCTTCTCCTCTACATCATACCGGTTTCCGTAGCGCTGCAAAGGGTCGTCTAAATCCTCACAAATTCTTGCGTGACCATAGCAGGACTGTCGAGTAAGGTCGCCGCCTTGAATGATGAACTACACACAGACACAGGTCAGCAATTGGAAGAGCGTCGAAAGGACATGCGCAAAGACGAGCCTCAGGTATGATTCGGTGGAACGTGCTGCCTCTGTAGCCACCCTTCTCTGAGCCTACGGCCAACTCGCGGAAATTGCGCGACGTGAGTGGGACCGTGTCATCAACACGATCCGACTGACCAGTTTCCATGCTACTGAGAGGGGAAGCACTGAACATTGAGGTAGGCGAGAACGTACAACAACATTCCTCTCAAGTTCGTACAGCAACGCGTTCCCCCGAGAGGATGCTGCTGCGGTGGTGGCAGAGAAGGAAGCGAATCTACGAACACGAACGACATGAATGAAGGTGACGAGTCTGTCGGATCTCTGGTGAGGCAGTAAAGGCCGTTACAAAGCAATTATAGTACACTTACAAGCCCGTTCCACCCATTCTTACTTAGGTGCGCACAAAAAACCAGTATACAGAAAGTGATCCTGCATCATGACCATGTGTTCCGACCAAACACTGGATGGCAAAGGACGCAACGTGGACGAAGCGTGTAGGAAGCACTGGTAAATCGCGTTTCAAATGATAAACATCGGACTTTTCTAAGCGCTCGATGAGTACTATCTCCCGGTCGGTCCGGTCGGTATTATCACGAATTTGCAGTTTTTGTGATAATGGTATCCTAAATAGTGACATACATATATTGTATTCACATATTGTCCTACCTTTCTGAGACTAGGTTTAAAGATGTTTAAAGCGTTGTGAGAGTCTTACAAAGCTTCCTGCGAATGTCCACTTACTGCGACCGCTGTGAGCGCTGGTTCCAGGGCCAGCATGCCTTCCGCCAGCATGTCATCAACTCCTCCAACCACTTCTTCTGTGAACACTGTGATACAGACTTTCTCTCCTGGTTGGCTCTCGAACAGCATTACATCCAGAGTCCCAATCATCACTACTGTCGCAACTGCAACACCCACTTTGACGACTCAGAATCCCTGATCGATCACCGCATTAACAAGCATGATTACTGTGGAGCCTGTGACAAGTTCTTCCATAACGCAGAAGGTCTCCGCCAGCACAATCGGCAGAGTCATGCCTACTGCGTCACATGTCGACGTGTGTTCGATCCCGAGATCCAGCTGCAGACGGTGAGTCCATTGGCATCATTCCATCTCCACCGGCAGTTGACGCCCGCTTTGTAGTACTTGAGATCAGAGGTGCACTGTCCAAGGAACGTATCATGTGCATGCCGGCACCTTGGTTGCAATCGAATGTCTGTCAGGTCTGCGGTGATGCAGTACCTCAGATCCAGGGCTCGCGAGTCGGGTGTTGATTCTGACAGGATCCAGGGGTCATCAAGTGATAGAAGACGCTTATAACATTATGACGCTGTGTGCTATGCTTTTACTACAATACGTTGCGAACTCTTGCTAGTCCGAGACGCTGCAGGGAGAAAAACCCCTTTCTCGATCTGTCTTCTAGTCCATTGGTACTTCCACTCACATGCAGGGAGCAGAAGTGTAGGATAAAGCCCCTTTTGGACTGTCTATGATGGAATGTATCGCGTACCATGAATACATTGACAAATTACCTTGTTTACAAGGTCACTCCAGCCAATAATTCACCCGACACTGTGACGAAACGGATAAACGGATTAGTAAGCCGGTCAGAATAATGAGGAAGCAACGAACAAGCGAGATAGTCTCAGTCGAGCGGTCCCTCAGATATCTTAGTAAATTCCAGATGTGACCATGTGTTTCGACCAAACACTCCGGGATGGCAAAGGACGCAACGTGGACGAGACGTGTTAGAAGCACTGGTAAATTGCAGTTCGAATCACTGCTTTCGCCATGAATTTGTCCGACGTAACTGCTGTAGATCCTGTGGGTAGTTCCGACCTGCTTTCCATGAGGCGACACAATGTTCTGTCATATAAATGCGAGATAGGTCTGGCTCTCTCCACTAGAATTCGACCCTCTTGACTCTTAGTTCTATCTCCTTTGCTCTCTACTCATGAATACATTCAGCAGTTCTCACTCCACTCCCACTACTAGCATACCATTCAAGGGACTGCAAGAAAAGATCCCTGACTCGGATGTTCATTCGACACAATGCGAGCACATCTTTATAACTCGTATGTAGCTGTCCTCTGCAGCGAGGATAGATTATTGACACTCGTACAGGCATGCACGCCACAGATCTTGCACGCGGGCTCCGTCGACTTCCAGCAGGATTCTATGTTGTTGTAGAAAAGCTCGACGGGACCAGTGCCAAAACATCGAACAAGACCGTAGTATCTATAGGCAGGGACGTTGCAGAATGGGACAATGTGATCCTTTTGTCCGTCTTCATCTTTTCCGTTTCCTTCTACCTTAGCTGAATGGGATTCGAGGCCGTCGAAGCAGTCATCTGTGGTTTCGTTCCAGGTTTATGCATCCTTTGAGCAAGGTCCGGGGCTCGGCCATGGCGAGCTACTCAGGCGATTCAAGATTCCCGTACAAGAGATCCTTGATCGCGACGAGCGTCTCCAGCGTCAGTCATTCCATTCACTAATATGTCTCACAGTCTCACACGTTATTCTAGCCATCAGGTTTCTTGATTCCAAGGATGAATTGGTATCATCCTGTCTGTCGCTGAGGATCATTGCCGAACGACGTAACTGCGAAGGCAGTGGCTGCAGCACAGGAGGTCAGGTGAGCAGGCGGTTTATGTCATATATGCTCGTCGTAACAACATAATGATAGATGCCCACCCCTGTCGTAAAGAGTGAGGCAGAAGAGCTCACAGATGAAGGACCTGACGCTCTTTTGTGCTGCCGCAGAGGTCAGCAGGATCAAACCCATCTAGACAAGGCTATCCGTTGTTTCAAACAAGTTCGCGATAACTACCCCATGGATGACCCCAAGCACTCTACCGCATTATTTAATTTGGCAAATGCAAAGTTTATCCACTGTCAAACCCACAACTACTATCTTGATCTGGATGTGCCCATCGCCTTGTATCGGGATGCGCTGCGTCTTCGCACTCCTAGTCACCCAGATCATATTACGACTTTACTCGAACTCGGCACCGCTCTTTTAGCGCGCTTCCAAAAGAGAGGTGACGAAATGGACAAGATGGAAGCAACGTGTTTACTAGACACAGTAATGGAGCTCGCGCCGGCAGCCAGCCATACACACCAAGCAAGACGACTTGGGCTACAGATGTCCAATTTCTGTGTGCCGTTGCATGCAAACGAGTCAGAAACGTCAGATAGTGTGGATGCTGCCTATGTCATGGGCAGGATACGGGCTATGTTACACACGGTGCCGCATTGGGATCCATGGTGCCCCGAACTGCTCGCTCAGCTGGGAATGCTATTGTGGGGTCGGTTTCAAGAGCACGGGGACTTGGCGGACATTGAGGAGGCTGTTTCGGTACTGGATGAAGCAGTGCTACTTGTTCCAAATGGTGATGTCGACAAGCCGAGATACTTGATCGCTCTTGGCGTCTCCTTGTGTAGTCGGTTTGAACGTCTCGGTGACGTCGCGGACATCACGAAAGCGATTTCAATTGAAGAGGAGGCTGTTCATCTTACTCCTGACGGCCATCCAGACAAACCAAGTTGGCTCAGCAATCTGGGCTCCTCGTTATTGAGCCGCTTTGAATGGCTCGGTGACGTCGCAGACATCACAAAATCGGTTTCGATGTTCAAGGAGGCGGTCCGTCTTACTCCTGACGGCCATCCAGACAAACCAAGTTGGCTCAGCAATTTGGGCTCCTCGTTATTGAGTCGCTTTGAATGGCTCGGTGACGTCGCGGACATCACGAAATCGGTTTCGACTCAAGAGGAGGCGGTCTGTCTTACTCCTGACGGCCATCCAGACAAACCTCGTCGGCTCAACAATCTGGGAAAATCGTTATTTCGTCGCTTTGAACATCTCGGTGACATTGCGGATATCACGAAATCGGTTTCGATGTTTGAGGAGTCCGTCTGTCTTACTCCTGATGGCCATCCAGACAAACCAAGTCCGCTCAACAATCTGGGCTCCTCGTTATTTCGTCGCTTTGAACGGCTAAGTAACATCGCGGACATCACGAAATCGGTTTCGATGTTCGAGGAGGCGGTCCATCTTACTCCTGATGGCCATCCAGACAAACCAAGTTGGCTCAGCAATTTGGGCTCCTCGTTATTTCGTCGCTTTGAACGACTCGGTGACGTCGCGGATATCGCAAAATCGGTTTCGACTCAAGAGGAGGCCGTTCGTCTTACTCCTGACGGCCATCCAGACAAACCAAGTTGGCTCAACAATCTGGGAAACTCGTTATTGAGTCATTTTGAACGGCTCGGTGACGTTGCGGACATCACGAAATCGGTTTCGATGTTCGAGGAGGCCGTCCGTCTTACTCCTGACGGCCATCCAGACAAACCAAGTCGGCTCAACAATCTGGGGGACTCGTTATTTCGTTGTTTTGAGCGCCTCGGTGACGTCGTGAACCTCACGAAATCTGTTTCGATGTTCGAGGAGGCAGTCCGTCTTACTCCTGATGGCCATCCAGACCAACCTCATCGGCTCAATAATCTGGGCTCCTCATTATTTCGTCGCTTTCAACAGCTTGGTGAGGTCGCGGACATCACGAAATCAGTTTCGACTCAAGAGGAGGCCGTCCGTCTTACTCCTGACAACCATCCAGACAAACCAAGTCAGCTCAACAATCTGGGAAACTCGTTATTGAGTCGCTTCGAACGGCTTGGTGACGTCGTGGACATCACGAAATCAGTTTTGATGAAAGAGGAAGCTGTCCGTCTTACTCCTGATGGCCATCCAGACAAACCAAGTCGACTCAACAATCTGGGCTCCTCGTTATCTCGTCTCTTTGAACGGCTCGGTGACATCGCAGATATCACGAAATCGGTTTCAATGTTGGAGGAGGCAGTCCATCTTACTCCTGACGGCCATCCAGACAAACCAAGTCGGCTCAACAATCTGGGAAACTCATTATTGAGTCGCTTTGAACATCTCGGTGACATCACGGACATCACGAAATCGGTTTCGATGTTTGAGGAGGCCGTCCGTCTTACTCCTGACGGCCATCCAGACAAACCACGTTGGCTCAACAATCTGGGAACCTCGTTATTTCGTCGCTTTGAACGCCTTGGTGACGTTGCAGACATCACGAAATCGCTTTCGATTCAAGAGGAGGCTGTCTGTCTGACTCCTGACGGCCATCCGGACAAACCAAGTTGGCTCAACAATCTGGGCTCGTCATTATTTCGTCGCTTTGAACGTCTCGGTGACATCACGAACATCACGGAATCGGTTTTGATGTTCGAGGAGTCCGTCCGTCTTACTCCTGACGACCATCCAGACAAACCAAGTCGGCTCAACAATCTGGGCTCCTCGTTATTGAGTTGCTTCGAACGGCTTGGCGATGTCGCGGACATCACGAAATCGATTATGATGTTAGAGGAGGCCGTCCGTCTTACTCCTGATGGCCATCCAGACACACCAAGGAGGGTCAATAATCTGGGAAATTCATTATGTCGTCGCTTTGAACGGCTCGGTGAGGTCGCAGACATCACGAAATCAGTTTCGACTCAAGAGGAGGCAGTCCATCTTACTCCTGACGGCCATCCAGACAAACCAAGACGGCTCAACAATCTGGGAAACTCGTTATTGAGTCGGTTTGAATGGCTCGGTGACGTCATGGACATCACGAAATCGGTTTCGAT
This sequence comes from Spongiforma cf. squarepantsii, assembly GCA_038094135.1. NCBI lineage: Eukaryota > Fungi > Basidiomycota > Agaricomycetes > Boletales > Boletaceae > Spongiforma > Spongiforma cf. squarepantsii. The sequence goes on from JBBPTK010000445.1 coordinate 10,608, forward strand.
GTTTGAGGAGGCGGTCTGCCTTACTCCTGAAGGCCATCCAGACAAACCTCGTCGGCTCAACAATCTGGGCTCCTTGTTATTTCGTCGCTTTGAACTGCTCGGTGACGTCACGGATATCACGAAATCGGTTTCGATGTTTGAGGAGGCTGTCCGTCTTCTTCCTGACGGCCATCCAGACAAACCAAGTTGCCTCTACAATCTGGGCAATTCACTCATCCTCTGTTTCAACCATTCTTGTGATTCATCGCATCTCTTCGTTGCAATTTCTCATTTTTCAGCTGCAGCTCGGTCTTCTATAGGTCCCACTTCTATTCGCTTCAATGCTGCCCGTAGCTGGATCCGGTCTGCACACATCGAAGGAAATTTCGAAACTCTCCTCTGTGCATATACCACGGCACTCGATCTTCTCCCACAGTTGGCATGGATGGGCCTCCCACTCGAAGAGCGTCATCATGTACTCATCGATGCCGCTGGTATAGCACGAGAAGCTGCCGCCGCCGCACTCGATGCTGGTTATCCTGATATTGCAGTCGAGTGGCTCGAGCAAGGACGCTCGATTGTCTGGAATCAATTCCTCCAACTTCGCACTCCTGTTGATCTTCTTCGTGTCGCTCATCCATCCCTTGCTGACGAGTTCGAGTACACCTCGAAGCAGTTGGAAAGTGCCAGTTCCCGTGGTCAGGTAATATTGGACGACACGCAAATGAACACCGGTCCCAATTCTGGGTCATTCCAGGATGAGGTTCAGTTGCATCACACGCTCACTCTCAGACGAGAGACGCTCCTTGGCCATATACGATCCCTACCTGGTTTTGACCGATTCTTACTCCCAAGAACCATCGAGCAGCTCATTGCCACCGCAAATTTGGGCCCAGTCGTCTACCTGAATGCTAGCAATCGGCGGTGTGATGCACTCATTGTCATGGCAGAATTGGGCAATGTTATTCCTGTTTCCCTTCCAGAACTCAGCTATCAACATGTTGACGCCATGCGTCGTGTATTGCTCGATCGCAACTATTCACGTGAAGATGTGCTATTACTCACTTCGTCTCGTCAGAGGAATGCCACCGAAGGCTGGGACAGAGAGTCTGGCTTCCCCGAAGATTTCCATGAGTACATTCGTGTTGACAGATTCCAGCTCGTTCTTGAATTCCTGTGGCTAAAAGTGGTCAGCCCAGTTCTCGAAGTTCTTGCCTTTTCAGTATGTTGTCAGATGGTGTCATATATTCATTTTTCTGACAATGGTTGTATCCCAGACTGCATCCTCTGTAGTCGAGAAAATGCCCCATGTTTTTTGGTGTCCAACTGGTCCATTTGGCTTTTTGCCTATCCATGCTGCAGGCCTGTACGGCGCACGGGTTCGACAGGGTGCAAAACTTTCCGACTTTGCAATATCGTCCTACATATCAAGTCTAGCTGCACTCGCGCCATCCACCGCGACAGACGCCTCTCGTCACCCTTCCAATATGCGCATTCTGACTGTTCCCCAGCCTTCGACTGATGGTCAATCTAAGCTACCAAATGCTCGGGTTGAACTCGATCACATCCAAAAAGTATCCCAGGCCTCCAGATTCGTGACAATGCAGGAGTGTGATGGTGCCGTCGAGGATGCGATGGACAAGATGGCTAATGCTGATTGGGTTCATTTTGCATGTCATGGCGTGCAAGACTCCCTCAACCCACTCAACAGCGGACTTTGCCTCGCAAACCATCGTCGTATGAGACTCTCAGACATCATCCAGCTATCTCGCCCGCAAGGTGGACTCGCCTTCCTCTCTGCTTGTCAGACCGCAAAGGGAGATGAGAATTTATCGGAGGAATCAGTCCATCTGGCTGCAGGGATGCTTCTCGCTGGATACGACGGTGTGATCGCAACAATGTGGTCAATCATGGACAGAGATGCACCAAAGGTGGCAAGGGATGTGTACGAGCATCTGTTTAGGGATGGCAAGGTTCCAGATGCTAGCGAGGCTGCAGAAGCGCTGCATCGGGCGGTGGTGCGTTTGCGCGACGAGGACAAGGTGTCGTTCTCTTCTTGGGTGCCATTTATTCATTTCGGACGGTAGACCTACTTTATCTTGTTTTACGAACTACTGTCCCTTTTTTTACTTTGTTCTCTCGACATTGTAGGTATTATCGTCACCCGTATTATTTTCTACATAGACTTGATCATGCTAGACTTTCACTCCCGCAATGGCCCGGAGCTCGGCCTTGGATCGTTAGCATGACCACCGCCGGCCTCCATCAGCGATCACAGCGTGACTCGATTTTATTCCTCGACAGTCGGTGCAAACGCCGTGTTCAACATGTCTAGTTCAGCTCGACAAAGTCGACGACCTAATTTGTCCAATCACGAGACCTGAGCTCGAGGATCGATCGAACTAATTTCTTCCGTTCATGGAAAAGGTTCGTTTCCTCAGCAGCGATTTCTGGACAAAAGCACTTAGGTTCGAAGTTCTCAAGATCTCCTAGGAACCCCCTGCTTCAAATCAGGTGAACCTGGACAGTTATAGACTAGTAGTCAATTCAACTCTCACCTGCAACGAGCCCTCAACCTCATTGATGTTGTGCTCCCAGACTAGACGGAGAGCGGTCACATCCTCTTTCCCCTCTCATGGTCTGTGCGCCGCCGAGTGGCCGTCCAATATGAGGCGCTAATGCCCGCATCCCTTGTGATCGAGGTGTATTTCATTCATCCGTTTTCGCATAGTCCGCGAGTGAAAAACCCATTATTTCAAGAGGAATATTAAACCTCATAGTACTACGTGATTTGAATGACTAACTGGCATACACTTATGTAATAATAAGTTATCGGGCGTCATGGTGCAAGATCACGTCCCGTGACCTGCTCTTCACTGCCTACTTATGGATTTGTTATTCCCATTCGTTCACTTGTCACTTCAGACTCGGAATCTTCTGCACACCGGCTGATGTTTAACAACCGACCCTTCAAGTCTGCTTGTCAACATTACGGCTGGACAGCCCGCAATCCAACTTAAACACCGCATCCTATCGATCAGGATAAAATAAAGGGAGCGCACCCTTTTTCATCAACCAATCTCTCCCTGAATTCTTGCTCACACTTGGTGCCATTTCTCTGCATAATGCTCTCGGAATATGATATCATCTTTGCTGGAGGCATGTCTGCTTCTCCTTGTTCTTGCTACCCACCATTCACCCCAAACCAGGTGGAACGACCGCCTGCGTTATCGCAGGTCGACTGATCGCATCTAATCCTTCCCTCAAAGTTCTAGTCGTCGAAAGCGGCAAACACTCCCACAACGTACCCAACGTCGTCCAGCCTTGCAGAGCTTTCGAGCACGTCGCACAGAACAGCACAACCATCACTAGGCACGCGTCCAAGCCTAGTCGATTTCTCGACGGACGTTCTCTGGTCGTGCCCACTGGCAACATGGTTGGTGGCGGCTCTGCCGTCAACAGTATGTAACCAATCGATCGTGTTCGCGTTCGAGATCTCATTCGTTTCCTTACATGCACACAACACTCTTTTTGAACCTTGTGCTCGATGTAGCCATGGTTTACGTGCGTGGCGCTCAATCGGATTACGATGGTTGGGCGGCCCTAGGCAACGAAGGGTGGGGATTTGACGACCTCGTCCCGTTGATAAAAAAGGTATCCTTCTCGACATTTCATCAATACTATTACTAGAACAGACGGTTCAGCTCGAGACGTTCACGCCCGTAGCGCAGAGATCGACGCATGGATACCAAGGACCGATACAAATCTCCGCAGCAGCAATCAATTTTGACGTTAAGACGGAGCTCACGAATGTCGTACAGATATATGATTCGATGCGCCCCTGGGTAGACGACAATAATGATTTCAAGACTGCGAATGCATGGGGTGTGCGTCCTGTTCATCAATTCTTGGAATGTCTTCTCCTGATTTCTCGTTTTCAGCCCGCTTATAAGTAAGTGGTTTTCATGGAGAAGAGAGTTCAAAGGGCCAGGCTCATTTTCCGTTCAAATTGCAAGATATATCGACGCTCAGAGTGGAAAACGCTCGGATGCTGCATCACAGTACCTATACCCACACATGGAAAACCAGAATTTGGATGTCTTGGTCGAAATGCGGGTCAAACGGGTCATCTTTGAGTAAGATATTCCATCGTGTGTCTGTTTACAATCTCATCCACTCACGACAGTAACGGGCGTGCAATCGGTATTGAGTATACGGCCAACGGGGTCTCTGGACCGGCTGTGATCGCAAAGGCAAGGCAATTGGTGGTCGTTTCCGCCGGGGCCTTTGGTTCTCCGGGCATCTTGGAGCGGTCAGGCATTGGATCTTCGTCTGTTCTGAATCATCACGGTGTCAATGTCGTCGTCGACTTGCCTGGTGTCGGCGAGAATTACCAAGGTATGTCTATGGAACCAAAGTCCTAATCACAACCAATCTCGTATCATTTCTCGTATCATTTTGTAGATCATTTGCATTGTGGCGCTCTTTGCTACGCATCTGACGAGACAGTTACCATGGATGATGTTTGGACAGACCCAGAGAACACTAAAGGTAAGGCCCAGCCGAAGTGAAATACAATGCAACGTTAAATTTACCGTTGATTACAGTATATCTAAATGAATGGCAGGACACGGGTAAAGGAAAGATCGCTACCAAGTTCGTCATCCAATATCTATTACATACATGCTTTGCTCAATCCCGTTCCT
>JBBPTK010000446.1:0-15289 GCA_038094135.1 Spongiforma cf. squarepantsii
CCCACTCAGGGACCGTGATTGAAGAGACAGGTTATCTCGCCGCTCTCTTCATGAAAGAATGTACCTCATGGTGTTCGGAGGGGAAAGTGGTCCAGGGAAGAAGGACGCAACCGGTCGGGATTACCGTCGTTGATCTCGGTCAAGCCCCTCCACCCGAGACGCGCCCTGTGCTCAGCAGCGCCCTCACCTCGCTCTCTGCGACCATCCCCATTTTTACTAGCATCGGTACGAGCGCGTTATGCGCCTTCTGCGGGGACTGGTACGCGTCTTCATTGATCCTTCTGGGCATCGTCGCGAGTGGTGTTTCTGCCCTCGTCCTCGGTTCGGCCGAGTTCGTGTTCAATCACCCAGAACCGGCCAAGGGATCCCCCGCCGGAGACGGTATTCTCACCTCAAACAAGGACATCGTCATCGTAAGAGGAGCAGAAGGCGCGGTGAACTCGATCACACGCGGCACATTCTCCCTTCGTTTCTCGAACCAACGCCACTACTCTCTCGTCCGGCTGTGCTCTTCTCTCTTCCTCGTTCAAGCCCTCGCACAACTCCTTTTCATTTCGCAAGCGTCGCAGTTTGGCCAGATCATGTTCCTCGTTTCTTTGACCGTCTCGGCGCTGTACAACGCGCGGGTTTCCTCGATGGACAAGGACAAGATCCATCAGAAGCTCTTGTTCGAGAGCGTGCTCGAGAACCCGACGTTGACCAAGTATACTCTGGGCACGCGTACGACTGCGGTCGTCTTCATGCTCCTCGTCTTGCAGCTCCAAGACCCGACGGGACTTCTGAATGAGTTGCTCCCGAACGATACCAAAGTATGGAAGGTGTGGAAGGCGACGATCGTGGAGAGGCTGCGTAACCCCAGCGACAAATCGTTCGGCCAACTCGGGGCAAAAGTCAAAGACCTCGAAGGGTTCACGCAGCAAGAGAAAGATTTGTTGCAGATCCTCTATGACGACGCGCGCTCGGCGTACGATGGTTACAGAGACTACCTCCGAGTCGATACGAACTGATCGGCGTGACCACTATGGTTCATCCGAGTCTCGATTTATTTACCGTTCTCTCTTCGTTCCTTTTTCGTGTTAGCAGCTGGCTGCTCATTTGGGTCGAGTGGGATATCAAATCTAAGGTAGTTACCCCGTCTTGTCTAATCTCGAGCGGGCTCGTGCTATGGATCACTCGTAAGTACGTACAATTATAAAGGATGATAGAATTCCGTGTGGCTTTTCACCCTGTTATGCCGACCACTTTTGTACATTCGAATATCACCGAATCTCAGCTCTGGTAGTAACGTATCAACGCCTTCAGTATATAACGCAGAGGAGTTGGTTAGGAAGTCACGAGCAACTACCGAGCGCGGACTTGTCGATAGGTATTACCGCAAGTAATACTATGTACAACGAAAGGTGCATCGTGGCGGCGTGCCGCATGCGTTCTGCCACTGCGTCTGGCTTGTAACTCGATTTGCCAACGACCTAGAGTCGTATCACACCAGCTCTCAGTCTGCTGGACCCCAATGCGACAACACGATCGCAACGCCGCCCTGGCACCCTGCTTGACCCCAAGAATGATTTGGCTGGCGAACGAATTGGTCGGCGATACTGTGGTTCAATTTCGATAACACAAACGATACGCCTCGGTTCCGGCCTGGTCAAGTTTGATCTTGCAAGTGACAACAATCTGTACATTGACAAAGGGTGCGTTGTTGTTCTGCACTAGTAGTAGCTCCGAGTTGCACCTGGTCGTATGATCTCGGCGCTATAGCCTGAGTTACGTACTGTAACTCAGCCCTTTAGTTTTGAAACTTACGACCGGATTAAGAGGGAAACCTTGTCCGCACAATGACGAATACAACAGAAAACGTTCCAGCATCAGATCCGCCGGAATCTAAGTTATTCATCAATGCACTAGTACTGCTTCAACTACAAATGTGGTCATACAACATTTGTGACAGGTATTGTGCTATGTACCTCTTAGACGAATGCTAGTCGGTCACATCCTCACCCTTCAGATTACGCATGACATCTTCAACTTCAAACCAGTGCTGCTGGTACGGATCTTCGGGTGGAATTTCGGATAGATCCATGCGCGGAAAATGATTCAACAGGAATTCCCCGACCAAAGGAAGGTCATTGATGGGCGACATCGGCAAACCAATTTCTTCGACAGAGTTGTAAACTTCGATTTCTGGACTGCTCGGGACCTCCCTTCCATCCAGAGACAACCAGATGGCAGCCAAGTTCGGACAAGTTCGGACGAGCAACAGCAAGCCTCTGAAGGTCACATGGGTTGAGGACAACCCATTCATGCGACCGAATGTAAGTAGCTCTAGAAATGGCCATCCACTAGCCAAGTCTGTCAACTGTTTATCGTCAAGTACGATGCAGTTTTCGAGGTCGACGATGAGCTCACGAAGGTTGCTAAGAAGGCTGAGGGGCTGGAGAGTACTATGGGAAAGATTACATGGAGGATCTCCATCTGGTCCGGGGGAAGTGGTATGAAACATGTTCCTTTGAAGGGAAAATGTCTGCAGAGAAGATATCCGAGGGTGGGAAGCAAGGAGAGTGAGAAAAGTAAAAGTAAGTTGGTGAGTTGGCCGACTCTCCAGTACTAGGTCAGCTGTGGACGTGCTAGCCTGGCCCTCGGAATGAAAGAGGTCAATTAATAAGCTAACATCTACACCATATAGGGTTATTGTCTTGACGCTGGATAATGGAATGCCAAAGGGGGGGAGTGAAAGATAGTGTAATTCTGAGTGTGCAGCGGGTTCAAGGGATTCAAGGGCAAGATCAGTGACATTCGGAGACATGAAAAGATATTGTAGAGCAATCCCATTCAGTGGAATGTTAGTGCTAAGATATTCCAGTCGGTTGAAGCGGCAGACAGCCTCGGAGTGAGCATCTACAATTTGTGTACTAGTAGCAGTACCTGGTGGCACTTCAGCATGGATCGAGAGTGATTTCAAGCCTGAACAACATGAAGGACAGGTCTTGAAGAATGAAATCAACCCTGCATCCTTGATCTTCACAGAGATTTCTAAACGAACAAGGTTTGGACCTAGTAAAGGCTGAATGAACACAATAGGAACGGAGTAAAAGCTCCAGGGAACTTGGAGCATCCTCAAGTTAGGTAATGGGTTGGACTCGAAAATCGTATGTTGCAACCAGCAGACAGAGAGGTCATCATCATTGCTGACAGAAAGTGCTTGAATACGATGAGAGTAACTGTTAATGATAGTCCACTCCGCTAGGGACGGTGAACGCTGTTGCCGACCTCAGTGTGAAATTTTTGCGAAAATAACCGATTGACTGACCAAGTTTGCCCTCCAGGCAGCTGTGACTATATCCTCCTTCGTAGTCAAGAAACATCGAATCAGTGGTCTGAGCGAGTCCAGCGAGCACCAAAGGCGGTCGAGGGAAGAATCCGAGAATGCACGACACGTTTGGGCGAGAACTGCCAATGTTCGGCATGCGTCTTGGTTAAGAAGTAGATCACCTGAATCATGATGGGTGGGGTATGGTCCAGAAACGCAGTCTAAGACAGAACGAAACAACTCTGGGAGATATAGTGGGTTTTGTCGTGGTGGGATAGAGTCAGATGGCATGGTGGCACGTGGTTTGGAGTAATTTAGTCCGTTTACAAGTTCAAACTCAAGTAGCCTCTGGCCGCTCCTGAGCAAACGCTACAAGAAACGAACTATTCTAGCAACTAGAAGGTTTAACAGTGATACATAGGAAGTACAGATTCCTCAAAAACGAATGGAAGAAGAATCAGTCGACAGCGAAATGTTTAACATAGCCCTCATAAGTGGCTGCGGCATCATCAAATAGCACCTTCAGCAAGGCTCTATCTGCGTGACCAAGCTCATCCAACTCCCAGTCGACGTCACTGAATTCAAGGTTGGGAAGCCGACGGACGAGGGTCTCCTTCCAGATTTTCCAGACTGTGGTGTCGTTGGGGAGCAGTTCGCTCAGAATTCTGGCCGGTTCTGCAGGTTGGAGAACAAGGAGAACGAAAACCGCCATGGTTGTGCGTGTGCCCAGCAAATACTTGGTCATCGTTGGCTTCCGAAGTATGCTGTTAAATAGGAGATCCCATTGAATTGTGGTTTTCTCCTTATCCAGGGACACCGACAACCAAAGGTTGTAAATCCAAGAGACGCCGACCGAAGTGATGAACATGATTTGACCTAAAAGGGAGCCTTGAGGGATGAGAAGTAGCTGTGCGATGAGCTGGATAGTAAGGAGAACGGAACACAAGGCAATCCATTCGTACGCTGAGTCCGAGAAGTCGAGGGAGAATCTGCCACGGGTGATACAGCTCACGGCACTCTCAGGACCCTTTAGTATGACGACCCCCTTATCTGAAACAAGTATTCCATCTCCAGGTGGTAATCCCTCGGGAAACCAAGGATGCGCAAATACGAAGTGTCCAGAACCGATGACAAAGCAGGAAATGCCATTTGAGAGGATGCCCAAAAGGATCATCGAGAATGAATACCAGTCCTGAAAAGTTCCGCACACCACACAGGTGGCGATGCTAACACCGATGGGAATGCTGGCAAGGAATGGATAGCGAGCGTCAGGCATGTTCTCAGGAAAAATCCTCGATTCAGGGTCGTGGTTAAGGTGTACGATAGTGAGTCCAATAGGCCGCGTTTTTCTCCCCTCGACATCCTTCGCTTCCAGAGTAGAAGCTGCCTCCATGACGAGGGAAGCCAAGTGACCTGTCTCCTCGATGATGGTACCCGAGTAGGCAGCACTGAATTTGGGACCCGTCCGGCCATTAAAGTCGAAGAGTGTGGCAGGATCAGCGTAGACGTCAGGGCGAGAATTGTGGAGAAACCTAGACTTTGCAAGAAGGGCGTAATGTTTGGCAACTTGATATGAACCTGGACAGTTGTACCACCCTAGCCACCGCCTATTCCTGTAGATATGGACGGAGACCACCGCCGCCGACACAGCTTCATCCCCACCAAAAAAACCAACGACACCCGAGGTATCAAGGGTAAAAGAGGACTTGTCCAACGGGAGCCTTGGCGGTGCCATGGAGCGACGAGAGAAAGAGCTAGAAAAGTCCGGAATATACATGCTGACACTGTGAAGGGAGGCAGAGAGGGAGTAAAGAAAGACGGGAGCGGTCAAAAGATTGGGTTATATACTTGCATCAAAACTTCTACGATGAGAAAAAGGGAAAAAAATGAGGTAAAGCACTAGGTGACGTTCACGTACAGTCGTCGCCACCGCCGGCCAGCGATTAGATCACCAGCACGTCCCCAGACTTACATTTCCTGCGGTCTGGACACCTTGTTCACCTAAAAGTATAGAAGTATGTTCCTCAGACCTTAAGTAGCAAGGACGTATTTACCGTGTTAGTAATATGTAGTACGATGATGCTTGATATGCCAAGTGCCTGGAGCTGAACAAATATAAAAGGGACTTACAAATTAAGCGGAATCGACATTTTGGGACGTTTACTGCCATTAAGGACTATGCAATCAGCTTGGAGAATGAACACGCGATGATGGTGAAAAGGAACGGACCTGCCTGACCGAGATCTATCATTGTCATTGAGCTAGTGCCGAAGAATTTGGCAAATACGAATATTCGTGATTTCCTTCGAAAAAGTTTCAGCGCCAGGTCTGGAATCCAAGTTATCCACCAACGCACCACTTCAAGCACAATGTTGGGTCGTACGATATTTACGACAGACATTATGTTTTGTACTGCGTCGAACTAACGTAGTCAGTTACACTCACACCTTCGAGACGATAAATGACACCTTCGATTTCAGACCAATATTCTTGCTGGTATGGGTCTCCAGGTGGAATTTCAGATAGTTCTGTAAGGCGAGGAAAATGATCCAACAGGAATTCCACGACCAAACAAAGATCACCGATGAACGACGTCGACCAACAAATTTCCCCGACATTGTTGGAAACTTCGATTACTGGAGTGTTCATCGGGACCTCCCTGCCGTCCAGAGACAATCGGATGAGAGCCAAGCTAGGGCAAGCACAGGTGAATGATAGAAACCTCTGAAAATCACATGGGTTGAGGACAACCCATCATCATACAACACAAGGTAAGAAGTTCCAGAAACGGCCATCCACTATCCAAGTCTGTCAACCACCCATCGTCAAGATGCAGTCTTAGAGGTTGATGATGAATTGACGAAGATTGCTAAGAAGGCAGAAGGGCTAGAGTGTACTATGGAAAAAATTATGAGGCATCGTTATCTGGACTTGGAAAAATAAGAAATTGTGACTTCGACAGAAGAGTTTCTGCAGAGACGTCCGTGAATGAGAAGCGAGGACAGTGAGAGCAAGTTCGATTCCAATGTTAGGCCAACCTGGGACATATTGGCCTAAATTTATTACTCGGAACGAAAGAGGTCAATCAGTCTATGCTGCATATGGTTATGTCCTTGACGTTGAACGGAATTGTCGAAGGGAGAGAGAGAAGGGTCGCGCGATCCCGACTGCGCAACGGATCGGAGGGCTATACGGGGACATGAAGAAGATGTCGTAGAGCAATCCCATTCAGTGGAATGTCAGTGCTAAGATACGCCAGTCGGTTGAAGCGGCAGACAGTCTCGGAGTGAGCATCTGTAAGTTATGCGCTACCTCGTGGCACAACAGCGTCGATCGTGATAGACTTCAAGCCTGTAACGTAAAGGACACGTCTTGAAAAGTGAAACCAGTCTTTGGCCCTCGATCATCGTGGAGATTTCCAACCGAACAAGGTTTGGACCTAATAGAGGCAGAATGGACACTGATAGCAGCAGAAGAGAAGCGTCACTGTAACTTAGGTCACGGGTAGGATTCGAAAGTCGTCTGTTGCAGCCAACAGGCAGAGAGGTCGTCACCATAGCGAAAGGAAAGCGCTCAAATACGATAGTCCATCCCGCTAAGTACGGTGAACGCTATCACCGACCTCAGTCGGGAATTTCTGCCAAAACACTGATCGACTTACCAAGCTTGCCACTCTTCAAGCCCGAGCCACATCGACCTCTCTGTTCAAAAAACTTCGAATAAGTAGTTCAAGCGAGTTCAGCGAACACCAAAGACGGTTGGTAGGGAAGATTCAGAGAACGCGCGACATGTTCGGGCGGGAGCTGATAATGTTCGGCATGCGTCTTGGCTAAGAAGCAGATCATTTGGATCATGAGGTGTGGGAACAGAAACGCAATCTAGGAGGGGATGAAACAGCTCTGGCAGAGTTTAAATTGTGGTGATATAAAGTCGGACATGGCGGTACGCGTGGAGTGGTTTGGTTTAGCTTACCATCTCGGGCCAGGACAATTCCACTCAAGTTCAAGCTCAATACGTAGCCGTTCCACCGATGTGAGAGACAAGATCCATTCTAGATACGAAGGCCTACAAAAAGCAAAACTAACGGTGATACGTAGGAAGCCAGCCTAACATGGCAAAGATGACATCTCGAAAATGAACAAAAGAAAGGATCAGTTTACAGCGACATGTCTAGCATAGCCGTTATAAGCGGCTTGAGTATCTCTATACAGCGTCTCGAGCAGGGTTCTCTCTTTCTCATCCAACCCATTCGACTCATCCGACTCCCAGTCTGCATCGTTGAATTCAAGCTTCTCCTTGTCGGGAAGCCAGCGGAGGAGGGTCTTCTTCCAGATCTTCCAGACGTTGGTGTCATTGGGGAGGAGCTCCTCCAGTATTTTGGCCGGCTTTTCGGGTTGAAGAACGAGGAGAACGAAAACCACCATGGTTGTACGTGTGCCTAGCAGATACTTGGTCACACCCGGCCTCTGAAGTACGCTTCTGAAGAAGATATCTCGTTGAATTTCCTCCTTATCCAAAGAGGACAACCAGCAATTGTACATCCAAGAGACACCGAGCGAAGCGACAAACATGATTTGACCTAAAAGGGAACCTTGAGGGATGAGGAGCAACTGAGCGACGAATTGGACGATGAGAAAGACGGAACAACATCCAATAATTTCGTTCATCGCATCCGAGTAACTGAGAGAGAACTTCCCGCGGGTGATAGAGTTCACGGCACCCTCTGAACCCTTGAGCAAGACGATTTCCTTGCTGGAACTAAGGATACCATCTCCAGGGGGGCATCCCTCGGCAGGTTGAGGATGAGTGAATACAAGGTGTCCAGAACCGATAACAAGACAAGAGATACCATTGGCGAGGATACCCAAAAGGATCATTGAAAACGAATACCAGTCCCCAAAAATACCAGATACAACACATCCGCCAACACTAACACCGATAGGGATGCTAGCATAGAACGGGGAATGAACGTTGATGGGTTCGGGAAAGATCTCCAGTGCAGGGACATGCTTGAGGTCCATGACGGTGACTCCAACAGGCTGCGTTTCTCTCCCCTCGACAGCCTGTCCTTTCAGAGTAGAAGATTCCTTTATGACGAGGGAAGCCAAGTGACCGGTGTCCTCGATGATGGTACCCGAATGGGCGGCTCTAAACTTGGGACCCTTCCAGCCATCAAACTCGAACAGCGTGGCAGGGTCGGTGTGGAGACCTGGGAAGAAACCATCGAAAAACTTGGATTGCGTGAGAAGTCCATATTTTCTAGCGATCTGGTATGACCCCGGACAGTTGTACCATCCCAACCACCGCCTACGCTTGTAGACATGAACAGTGGCCATGGCCGAAACGGCTTCATCTCCACCAAAGACTCCGGCCACACTCGAGGCATCCAGGGTGAAGTTGGACTTGTCCAATGGCAGCATTGGCGGTGCCATTGAACGACGAGAGATGAAGCTAGATAAGTCTGGAAGATACATGTCGACGCCAGGAGGGAGGCGGAGAAGGGGGCGTGAAGAAAGATAAAACTGATGATATAATTGAGTTCGTACAGCAAGTGATATATGTATGCATCGAATCCTCGTTCAAGAAAAAATGGAGGAAAACGCGAGGTAGAACACGAGGCGAGGAAAGGGCAGCATTTGAAATGTGGTGGCGTCAAGGGTCTTAATTTGCACAGTGATAGGCGCCAGGATATGAAGAGTCGATGAAGGAACCACAATAGTACTGGGCGGCCGGACGAGAGTCTAGCATCCAGTTCTATGATTTGCCTAAGGGTCATGTCGGATTGGTCACCAGAGAGTCGACGGCTGCGGGCACCAAGCATGAAAACTGAGTCGGCTTGACTAGCTAAGCATCGATGGGCATCATCATGCTGGCAAGTGTTCTTACGGATGATTCGACTAGTTTGAACATAGGCAACTTGGTCTCGTAGTACACAAACACAAACAGGCTGCTTATTCGGAACGTGTCACGTGGTTGATCGAGATCATTGACTTTGGGACCTCGTCATTCTACGAACGAAATTCGCGAGAATAGAGTTGACGAATCAATCCAACTCCCCACCGCCCCATTGACACCCCTACTACCACATTGTCCCTCTTCTCTCCTGGAGCATGGATGAGGCAAACGGGAAGCTCATACCGCATTCAACTCGGCGGTGACGATGGCGGATGTCGTCAAGGCCATGTACGGTGCAGGAAATGTGACCCTCTCTGAATCTCGATGGCACGGCGACAAGGATGTATGTGGCGATGGGCCTTCTGTGCTTATCTTGAGCTCCTTAAAAACAACTTGTCTTCCTCGTAAATGACCTGATTACGTCCTTCGCAAGGGCTCCCCCGCTGGGGACGGTATCCTCACTTCTCCGACAAGGTTATCATAAGAGGAGCAGAAGGCGCGGTGAACTCGACCACACGCGGCACATTCTCCCTTCGTTTCTCAAACCAGCGCCACTACTCTCTCGTCCGACCGCGCTCTTCCCTCTTCCTCGTTCAGTCCTCGCACAACCCTTTTTTTCATTTTGCAAGCGTCACAGTTTGGTCATATCATGTTCCTCGCTTCCTTGACCATCTAAGCGCTGTACAGCGTGCGGGTTTCCTCAATGAACAAGGACAAGACCCATCAGAAGCTCTTGTTCGAGAGCGTGCTCGAGAGCCCGACGTTGGTCAAGTATACTTTGGGCACGCGTACGACTGTGGTTGTCTTCATATACTCATCTTGCAGCTCCAAGACCGACAGGACTTTTGAATGAGTTGCTCCCGAACGATACCGGGATCTTGAAGCCGTGGAAGACGACGATCGTGGAGAAGTTGCGTAACCCCAATGACAAGTCGTTCGGCCAACTCGGGGCAAAGTCAAAAACCTGGAAGGGTTCATGCAGCAAGAGAAAGATTTGTTACAGATCCTCGATGACGACACGCGTTCAGCGTGATCACTTCGGTTCATCCAAGTTCTTTGTTTTATTTATCATTTTCTCTTCGTTCCTTCTCCGTGTTGACAGCAGGCTTAGTTTAGTTTTGAAGTGACTGGAACAAGGGAAACACTTTCTGTACAACAGCTAGCGCCGAAAAAGTTGACGAACACAAACAAAGATTTAGCACTATGTAGGTCTGGAATCCAAGTGATTCATCACTGCACTAGTAGTCGAGTCATGCAATATTTGCGACAGGTATTACGCTTGAACGAATACTATTGAAATACGCTTGCCCCTTGAGATCATTAAGGCCATGGACAGCGCAGGAAATGTGACCCTCGCTGAGACTCGATGCCACGGCAACAAGGTTGTAGTCTTTGCTTGTCTCGAGCTACTTGTCTCTTTCTTTTGGCCTGATTACGTCTTGGCAACGCCTGCTACGTTGTCGTGCTCAAACACGACGTTGAACTCATCAGCCACGATCTGGAGGAGTTCTTCAACCTTGACAGGTCTGGTGCAATCGGTAATGGGGTGGGATTGGAAGCCAAGGCGGAGGAGCGGAAGAGGAAGCAGGGGAGTGAGTTGACTCGTCACGTATTGAAGCAGAATAGACTACATTAGATAATTACTGAGGGGGGATATGAATGAGCATACTAATGTACAGGAAACACGGAGGTAACCAGTTAGAAACAACGATAAGAGCCCAGGGGTAATTTACAATCAAGAACAAGTGGAAAGGCTTCTAAAATTGACTACTTGGGGACAACATGTTCAACGTAACCATCATAAGCAGCTCGAGTATCACCATACAGCGTCTCAAGTAGGGATCTCTCCTGTTGACTGAGCTCATCTAATTCCCAGTCTGCGTCAACGAACTCGAGCTTCTCGTGGTTGGTGAGCCGCCGGAGGATCGTCCCCTTCCAGAGTCTCCACACTTTGGTATCGTTGGGGAGGAGCTCGTTCAGGAGTTTAGCAGGTTCTTCTGATTGAAGAACGAGGAGAACGAAAACGACCATCGTCGTTCGCGTGCCCAACATATACTTGGTCACAGCCGGATTCTGAAGTACGCCGTCGAACAGGATGCCTCGTTGGATTTTCTCCTTGTCTAAGGACGACAACCAAGAATTATACATCCACGAGACACCGAGCGAAGCGACGAACATGATCTGGCCTAAAAGGGAACCTTGGGGGATGAGGAGCAGCTGGGCGATAAACTGGATAGTGAGAAGGACGGAGCACCAGCCGATGTTCCTGTACTCCGGCTCGCTGGAGAAAACGAGAGAGAACCTGCCACGTGTGATACAGTTTACGGCACCCTCCGGACCTTTGAGCAACACAATCTGCCTGTCCGAGCTGAGAATACCGTCTCCGGGAGGAGACCCTTTAGCAGGATCAGGATGGGTGAAGATGAAGTGCCCAGAACCGATGACGAAACAGCAGATACCATTTGTAAGAACGCCCAAGAGGATCATCGAGAATGAATACCAGTCCAAAAAAACCCCACATACGACACAGGCGCCGATGCTGACGCCAATAGGGATGGCGGCGAAGAATGGGGAATGAGCGTTAATACGCTTGGGAGACATCTTAGGTTCAGGGACGTGGCTGAGCTGTATGACGGTGACTCCAACAGGCTGCGTTTTTCTCCCCTCAACAATTTGTCCTTCCCGAGTAGCACACTCCTTCATCACGAGGGCGGCCAAGTGACCCGTCTCCTCGATGATGGTACCCGAATGGGCGGCTCTGAATTTGGGACCCTTCCAGCCATCAAACTCGAACAGCGTGGCAGGGTCAGTATGGACACCCGGGAAAAAACCATCGAAAAACCTAGATTGAGCGAGAAGGCCATATCGTTTTGCGATTTGATACGATCCTGGAGAGTTGTACCACCCCAGCCAGCGCCTGTTCTGATAGACATGGACAGTAGCCATTGCTGACACAGCCTCGTCACCACCAAAGACGCCGGCCACACCTGAAGTATCAAGGGTGAAATGGGACTTGTCGAGCGGCAACATCGGTGGTGCCATGGAGCGACGGGAGAGCAAGCTGGATATGGCTGGAATGAACATTTTAGCGCAGGAAGGGGACGAGGAGAGGGGGAGGTGGGGACACCGAGGTGAAGTCCACGCTATATGATTGCTTCGAGTTACTAGAATAGAATAAATGAGAACATGAGGTCACCACGAGGCACGGCCTGGGGAAGGGTAAATTACTTCAAGTCCATAGAGTTGTTGTGCTACTGATAGACGCGGAAGGGTGAGCAGTTCTGAATTGACCAGTACAGGAAGTCTTCTCTATGCTTAAAAACGTGTAGTTGCAGCTCCGTTACGTCTCTAGCATATGCCATAACGAATGTATCTGTCGGGAAAACGAGTCAGTTGTTGGAGTTCAGGTGGATTCAACCATGTATGTATGACTGACTGAGCAAGTTAGTTCCGAATCGAAGGTAAGTTAAAGCGCCGCTTATCTGAGTTTCCCATGTCGGGACCATTTGTGGAGGGTCCAGTATGTCCGAGGCTACCATTCTACTTCTCGTTACATTCTCTGACACACGCTAAGCCCTGAAATATTACTCGTCCTCGGCTGCAGAACCAACCAGGCAGAACCCGCTGAGGGATTTTCTGATGGGGAGGGCGTTAGTTCAAACCTAGTGTTATCGTGCCGGTGAAGGCACCAAAGGTGCGGTAAACTCAATCACTCGCTGCACATTCTCCCTTCGTTTCTCAGACCGGGATTATCCCGTCCGTTGGTGTACTTTCGTCTTGCCTGACCTCATTGCACAACCGTTGCTGTTTGGTCGGATCGTATTCGTCTCATTGGGCGTCTCTGGGCCGTACATTGGTTAGCTCCCGGATTGACAAGGACAGGACCCACAAGAACCTCAACCCAACGTTGGCTAAGTGCACCCTCGACACCTGGGATAGTGTGCAAGCAATGGAACGCGATGACCGTTTTGGGCCAACGACAGTCATTTCTGCTTGCCATAGACCTGGTCAGGTTCACGCAGCGGGTCAACGCTGTACGGAGACGCGGACGACATTTGATGGCTATAGGGATTGTCTGCGAGCCGACTCGCTTTAAGCGCATGCATCGCTTCGTTATTCTTACACCCTTCAAGGACATGTATAGGTGACCATGGTAAGCTACTATTTTTTGCATGAGTCATGGATCGCTAACTTTCCAGAGCAGAATGTGTTCTAGTGTGTCGGATGCTCAAAACTTACGAACAAAATGTGTAAGCATCAGTCGAGCAAACTCTGGGTCGGATTCTGATAGATTGTTCCAGCCTAATTAGTGTACTTCTCTTGCTGTTTTATCCCGCCTGGCTTTCCATGTAATAACCGTAAGGGTAAGGAAACAGATTCGATAGAAAGGCGCATATGTTCTGCTAGATTCGTGGCATACAAGCACAATCGTGTCATGCAAAGAACGCGTCATCTCCAAAAAGCCTTCATCGAGGACTGTCTGGTCCGTAAGCATGTTTCAAACACCTTTGCTGAGTGACTGAGAGTCGGCCATCTACACTATAGCAAGCAATAAAACGAAGCAGGGACCACTAAACAACACGCGCATTTGCTTTGGCTCCTAACCGATGCTGCATCGTACTGCGAGCACATACGACGAAGTTCGAACCTTGACAACTCGGGTCAGCTGAATCCGCACCTATAACTTGGAGAGCTGAATGACGATCAACTTAGGGGCCCATTGGACAAACTAATGAGATCCAGCGTATCCAGAGGCACACTTTTCCAGTATCTCGCATCAAGTTTGGTTTTCATCTGAGCTGTCACGATACAGTGTAGGCGAGTTGGTTTTCCCCACGTCCATTATCAAGCACGGGTACAGACCTGGCCATGTAACTGCCGTTTCGGGGGAATAAGTTCACTTATCCGACCGATAGTTGTCCACATATTTTGTGCTTGTTTGGACCATACAAGCGTTGACCTTGCATTGTGGTCCACTTGGTCCACCCAAGCGTTGGGCAAAGCGCAGCGTTGTTTAGGTCGACGCTTTGATCTCTGGCCCACAGGTGGTACTCTGGAGTATTTAATCTCGAGGTTTCCCTCTCATCCCCCTCAATTGCCTTCTGCACACACGAGTGAGGTGAGTATTTTTTAACCATGGATACTGTTTACATATCATATCCGCCCCTTTCTCCTTGCATTTCTGACTCGTTCGTCCATTAGCCTGTGACTCACTGTCATCTGCACCACTCATCCCTCGACACATTACTTTTGGTCTCGTTCTTTTTGAAGATCCTCCAAATCTATCTTGATATCCACACATCGTAAGTAATTTCTCCCATACTTTTTGCCTAGGTCTCATTCAAATCTATTCGTAGCACGAGCAGGTGCTATTATTCGGATGAAAAGTACGCAAAGCATGGAAATCATGGAATCTGCTCGTCTCTCCCCTGCCCCCGTCTTTCGTCTCCCTGTGGAGATCATTACCACAATATTCATCCTCAACGCTCGAAACTACTACTACCACGTCGAAACCCCACGGTTTTTGTTTCGGGGGATCTCACCGAATTGGATCAACGTTTCTTACGTTTGTCGCCATTGGCGCAAGGTGGCAATAGATTGTCCCCTTCTTTGGTCCTACGTCCCTGCGATGTCTCTACGCTGGATGGAGGCGTTTCTAGCAAGGTCACAGAGGGCGCCGTTGAAGATTCATGCAGACTTCACGCGGACATTCTCACTGCCTCGGATCTTGGAGCAAATAGCGCACCATGTGGAGCGTATCGAAGTGTTGCACCTCAACCTTCCCCTCAGCTGCGACTATCAGCTCCCTTCGAAATTCCACACCACTCCCGCCCCTCGCTTGCGAAAGCTGGAAATAATCGGAAATCTCAAGACATCAGCGGGCTTGCCCGGCTTTTCATTGTTCCGGGGAGAGACGCCAGCCCTGAAAGAAGTGACGTTGGGCTGTTCTGTCCCACTGTCGTGACATCATCATGAAGAAGCGCTCCAGCTCAAAGCTGGCCTCCTCCGATTCCATCAACGACAGCATGACCTTCACCAAGTTCTCTCCCAGCCCTTCTCAGCTCTCCGTCAACACCTATGCCTCCG